>DWNY01002675.1:0-10764 GCA_018250635.1 Telegonus apastus | reverse complement strand
ACATATTTTAAAAAGTTCAAATTTATGATTAGAGACATGAAAATGTAGATCCACTTTTTTAATATAATACGCAATGTAGGTAAAGGATTTCAAATGTCACTGCCATTGTTAAACAAATCTTTTTAGATGGTTAAAATATTTAATTTAGTTTTAAAAATTCCTTCGATTAATTTTTAAAGATGATAATTCCGAATAGATGTTGATTCCTGAAAGTAAAAATAATCATGTTTATTTAAAAAATTAATACTTATTTACTATTCAAATAATGCTTCATGAAGTATCAAAAAAATGTATTTTATTTATTTAACTTCGGCTTTAAAGTATAATAAACGTTGTCAAGGTGTTGAAAATAAATTTACACTTCACATTCGACCTCTTACACAATTTACAATACCTTGATGTTTTATGGATTGTTGTTTTTAAAATCAGTTTTAAAAGAGTTTAGAACACATTCTATGTACACTTCATGAAGCATTACTTAACATTGAAACCTATGTTTTTTTCAAATTGCAATTTAAAATGATAATTTTATAAAAAAACGCTCACTTATTTTGATTGTATCATATACTGTGATAAGCAATAGATTAATATATTGTATCGCCTAAGTAGTAAATAGTTGCCAATTTAGAGTAACTTTAGATAAATGTCTTCTCTATATCATTAGAAAATGGTTAGTTATTTGATGGTTTCTGATTGCACTATGGTCATTCATATTTGAAACAACTTTAATGGATTTACGATATACAGAATAACATTATTATACTCTTTTGTATGTCTCATATAATGTTTAACATTGATAATGTGTACTTAAAACTGAAACTTAAATGATGAAAGTATCAGAGTAAGTTCATATATTAACTATAGAAACTACATACGTACATACTGTGACAAAGGTAATTCACAGTGAGTCATACATTTGGCGCCCCGAGCGCGTCACACATTTGGCGCCCCGAGCGAGTCACACACTTGGCGTCACACCTTTATCAGTTCTAACATGTATTTTAAAGCGGAGAACATTGCGGTTATTTTGGACATACCTGGGCGCCGTTACTGTATATGAATCAGACAAATTTTAGGATAATTAGCTCATAAAGAATTTATTTCAACCAATTAATACCAAATATTGAAATCTATGAGGACAGTAAAATCTTATTCAAAACTTTTTGAAAGTTATATTTATTTATGAATGACCTTAAAACTAGAAGAGGGTGGTTGTGGCCAAAGCGATGATGACATTGCCGTATGTGTGTACAAAGTTATATTTTTCGAATATTTATTATAATATCAAAATATACTCTGTTGATCTGTTTTTGTGGTTTTTATTTGTTTATTTACCTAAAATACACGAATTGTAGTGAAGTAAGGTGTGTCTGGAATATAACCACTCACCAATTGCCTTGGAAGTCACAGAAGGCGATTAAGGTGCAAAATCATCACCCCCTACGATTTTCCACTCCCACTAAGGGTTTAAAACCCTCATTGGTGGCCCAACTTCTCCAGTGGATGTCAAAAGGTTTATGGATGGAAAAATGGACACTAATTATCGATTTAAAGCACCTATCATTATCATATCTACTTATTTAAAACGCCTTATAAATCAATATCTGCCTTACCGCCTTGAAACCTATGCTAGGCTACGCTAACCATTGTTATATAAGGCTGACGTCGGTGCAGCAATGGTGTCTCGAATCGAACCACATTACTTCGAAGTCATTTAATTAAAACGGCCGATGTCGTGACTTCTATGAAAGCATCGTATTGTGTGAAATTTTCGATAAAACTAAAGTTACACAATAGACTATTGTCGGAAAGTATCGGAAACAAAACTGCTTTGTAGTGTGACAATACTACGCAGTTTCATGAATATCGCAGACTTTTATTTGATTTGCTATCGCTATATATATGATATTATCGCTATATATTGCTATATTTATGAAAAATAAAGATTAAACAATGTACTTTAGTAGTAGGTATAACCCACAATAATAAATATTACTTTTTACTAAAGCATAAGATGTCGACATAAATATTTCGAAGTGTAAATTTTATTTGCCTAAAACACCCTTAAATTTTGGAGAAATCCCCCGTGAATTGACAACACTGACAATTTTTTTTTTACAATTTAAATAGGCACATACTCAGATATGCATATACATATTTTAATCGGACAATGTTAATTATTTATTTGCTACGTCGTAACTATAAGTATCCGAATTATGAAGTAGGTATACTTAGTTACGCATTAAATATGAAAATTACTTATCAGCTTGAGTAATTTATTTCTATAATTGGGAAAAACTATAACCTGCTATTTCATAGATATTGCAGTTTTCTTAGTTATTTATAAAATATGTAAAATTCTTAGATTCTACAGTAGAATAAAAAAAACTTCCTATTATTTTTTGTAGGTAGGTATTACAATTTCTAATAGATTATTTCAGTAGGTAGTAAGTTGTCATTTTGCCTACGAACTAGATCAGCTTGTAAAATGCTGGCATGCGATACACTTCAGCCAATAAGGCTTTATGAAGATAAGACAAAGGCGTCTTACACGAGCATCTTGTTGGCATCTGATGAGTAATCTGACTTGAAGGCATGCAATATGGACAGCGTTTGGGTTCTTAGAGCCTAAGACGGCAAGATAGCTATTTTGTAAATAACTTTCCGATGGTAGTTGGGCACATACGAGTATATAACTCGTGTTTTCAATGCATGCATGGTTCTAGGCGTATGTTCTTTCAAAACGTCTTTTAACCAATACAGTTTTTTATGTTATGTAAATAGCAAGCGAGCATGCAGAGTTACAGACCCCCTGATGGTAAATGGCCACTTCCGCCCATGGACATTTGAAATCAAACCCAGATAAGATTACAGTCCTACCTGACGTTGGCCACAGATGCGTTGCTACAATTGAGAACTAAGTTGGAACCTATGCGATCACGCATACCGCCGTCCTTTTCTTTGACGGTTTGTGCTCCAATTCTTGCCGATCGCAAAAGCCCCCTTTTAGTCGCCCCTTACGACAGGCAGAGGATACTATAGCTCTATTCTGATCCCGGTACTACAGGGAAAAAATATATTATCTACCAACATACTGATTCAACGTACGACGTATTCTATCTTATGTTTCACATAATTTTACACTTCAAACTACAATACAATAGTAAAATAAAACGGTTTTTTCACTTATAACCCCACATTAGGATTTTCTCCCGTGTCGTGGGTGCCATGGTAATACACAAAGATGAATACCGAAACACTCAGACCCAGAACAGCAATCTAATTTCATCAATTATGTCTATCCGGAGATCGAATTTCGAAACCCATTGCGTGGATACCGGTATTCTGACCACTCCGCCACGCGGGTCGTCAATAAATAATGTTCCTTAATAAAGGCAGTACATATTCAATATTTTAAAAACAGAGTACGTCTCCCTCATCTCGTTTTTATAAATAGAAACAGAAACACACACATAACCACTTCGAAGTTCGTCGTACTCGTCAGCTCAGTCGCATATCGCGTACCTTTCAATGCGTTCTTTGTGTTGCACGACGTGATGTTCAACGCCAACAATGAGACTCGTACTTTGTGTCGTGTGATAGCGTGTACAAAAGTTCCAAGTTTGCTCCCGGCAAAAAACTAAATATATTGAAATTATAGATATCCGTTTTGGGTTTTCATAAGACGAGTAAATGACAGACATAATTAAAATACTCTAGAGAGGCTTTGATTACATACCTATTTTCTAGATCGAGCATTACTTGTAAAAGGCGTCCAAAAATAGTCACTAACTGTTAGTCTCTAAATCGCTATAAACTCAAAATGGCGTAATGGGAGCATACGAAACAAAGCCGTCTATAAGCTAGTGTGCGTGAGTCACTCACATTTGGTTAGATTTCTTGGAAGTTTTTCGTTTATCACTGACAGCGCGACGTTATATCTATAGAGTATACAATCAAAGTAGAGAGGCTATGAGTTTATTTGCTATTTTCAATTTAGCGGTATAAAGGAAATTATAAAACACCGAGACCCGGAACAGAAATCTAAATTTAACATTTAGGACTTTTTTTTAACGTGTATGTCTGTGCCCGCAGTTTTATCCAACTTTCACAGGTGAAATTACTCGCTGTAATCTCTTTGCGGCCCATAACACTATGATACGATAGGATCCATGTGGCATTCGTGCAAGTCATTCGTGCGTGAGTGTGGTACGTGCCACTGTTACCATGGACAACTGTAATCTACCTCTCGAGACTATTATAGTCCTGAGGTCAGCCACAGGCCATAGTCCTCAGGTGTAGCAATCTTTGAGGATGAAATTGTTGTTTTCTTTTACCGTATCCTTCAACTAAGCTCAATACGGCAGAAGTTAGTATTGAGATGGTTTTTCTAGCGTCCGGCCACGAAAGGTTCTACTTTGAAAAAGTCTCGCAGAACTTGCGACTCGCGTCCCACAGTTTCTAAGTAGGTCTAACGTTTACAAACAGTAACGTTTAGAGCGTGAACAATGTGCATTGTCTTGCTTGTGAAGTGAACCGACCGCGCCGCTTTACAAATTACATAGAGACTGAACTGCTTGTACCTTATTGTAGTAATAGTACTAATAGTGATTGGTAATAACTGAATGGAGAGTTAAATAATGTAGCAAATATTCCACACCTAAATAGCCAGACTTTTTTATAATATAGAAGTAGTAAGCGAGCATGCAGTCCACCTGATAGTAAGTGGCCACTGCCGGCCATGAGCTTCTGTGACCAACCCCAGATAAGACCAATAGTCTTACCTGAGGTTGTTCATAAATGCGTTGCTACCGCCGAGGACTAAATTGGAATGCCTCTGATAAGTATGTCTGCATTACCACGTCAGCGCTTAGCACTTCGCTTGTTAGGCAGAACTAAATGTGGCGGTAGTGGTTCTACCACCTTCAATGCCTAATAATTCTGGTTTGGTACAAGTAGTAGTAGTAACACTTTCTACACTCAAAGCGCCCACACTGGGTTTTTTTCTGTACCGTGGGTGTTATGGACACACAAAGACGAATATACTCAGATCCAGAACAGAAACATAAATTCATCTTTCAGATATCTATCTGGCCGGGAGTGGAACCCGGACCCCATGCGTGTCAGACCGATATGGTGACCGCTCCACCACGCTGGTCGTCATAGAATTAGGGAAACCATACTTACCTGAGGTGTTTCAGCTTACTCCTCAAAACAACGATTGTTAATTAAAGATAGCAGCCGTCCATGGACACTGCGTACATAGACAACTATACCCGTTTGCTACTTCTATATTAAAAAAAAATCTTGACTATGAAAAAAAAAGTTTATTTGACACAATATGTCAAGTATGAAAGTGAAACTTTAATGCTTTCTTTGTCTATGGTAAGCAACCGCCGATGCATTGTTTTAACGATTATGGCATCAAACCACTTCGCTTAGTTCAAAACGTATTGTGAGTTTCAAAGTAGGTGTGTCATACAACAGCGTACAGTTACTTGCGTGAACAATGAGTCTGTATTGTGGAATCGTGACCGCTTTCAAGTTAGCGAAGTGACTGTCTACACTAGGGATGTTATGGATATGAAATTTCGGATCTGGATATGGATATGTGGAAACTGAATAATTATTTATGTATGATTCGATATGAAATTATTCCGTATTATCCGATACTTTCGGTTACGGATACATGGTTTTTACGGAATAGTGAAAGGAAAATGAAAGTACAACGAATTATTGATTTAATTTACTTGTAACTAGTGGACCAAGTGAACGTTGTTCTGCCATTTGTATTTAGAAGATGCCGATGTGCCATTGGTATAGAGAAATCGAAATATTAAGTTAAGATTCGTACTATGAATATATTTGCATTTCCATGAATTCAATGTCGTTGTTTTGGCGGCGAGTAATTTTAAACACATAGACAGCGAGCCCGAGTTATATTCTAATTATATGTATATACAGATTAAGAAACGTGTACGGCTACTGTGCCGGGTGATAACCAGTAATTTTGTGTTGTGTTTGAACTCCACACCTACCCGAAATTATTCATAATTTTATATCAGATTCGATACAGTAATCGATTATTCGAATAACCGATAGTTACGGTTACGGGTACGGAGCTCCATAACATTTCTGGTCTACACACTACAATGAACGTAGATACTACAATAAAGTTACACAAAGCGTAATAATATACGCTTTGAATTAAAGTGAAAAGGAAATTAGTTACGTGGTTGTCTGTTATGGGAGTGGTTAAGCTGGATGTTTAATCTTTGCTTTAAATGTAGACAAAGGACAGTCAAGTCTTTTGAACAAAATATTTGAACGTATCAGATTCTGGGAACTTTTTGTGTGTACGAATACGAATACGATACGATCACTGTTGAAATCGAAAATGCTTATACAAATTTTATTGTATTGTTTGTTTACAACTTGACCAGTGGTTGTGGGGTTCCGGGTTCGATCCCTTCTTACGGTAAACAAGATTTGAAGAAGAATTAATTCTATAACTACATAGTATTTACAAGAAGGGAATCCTAATGTGAGGCTATAAATGTAGAAAGCTTCGCAGTGTCGTCATTTTCATAATGATAAATGTTACCAAGAACAAAGATTAGCGTTACCGCAGCGCAGAACTTTTGATGAGTTGCTAACTATTGCCGTTGCTACAGATTACACTATAAAATATGTTAAACAGTGTTGCCAACTTGTCAAGGTGTTAGAAGTCTGTAGTTCATTAAACTGGTGTTTAGTAGCTGCTTTTTTTCACAGTTGATCCTTTTGGTCATGCAAAGATACCTACTTGATAGGTTTAAGGCAGTTCAGGGATAGCAATGCAGCTATTGTTGCCAACTTTCGAATGACGATGATGATGAATGAACGACTTTCTCGTTCACCTTTGACGTTATGTCGTTTAACTACATTAGTTTTGAGAATTAATGATTAAATTTATTATGTCTTACAGTCAGTATCACATTGGTTGAAAAATGGGACATAAAATTGGACGTTACCTTAAAAATGAGTAAACAAGATAACCGTTATTTAAATATGTTACACCGCTTTTATTTCGAAGACTGCAAGAACACAAACAGGAAATATTAAAAAAAGAATAAACTTGCGCTGTCGTGGTACCTACTAAACAAAGTCCTCACATAGCTTACGCTCGATTGACTCCCGAGTGAGAGTTCGCTCACGCTTCCGGCGCGGCGCCGGGGTGCCGCCGTCCGGTCGCAAACAAAATGGCCGGCAGCGCGGGAAAAGAAAGCGGCCGATCCGCGCAAAATACACCCATTACCGGCTGTAGGCGCCATCATCTCGACTGAGTTATTGTTTCACATTCGCTCCGAAAAGGATTTCACGCTGCGTGGGTGGTTGACTCGGAGTAATAATTAACATAGAGTGCGTCCATGCCAGCACCTTGGCACGAAATGGCTGTGAAATGTATTTAACTAGGTACTAGTAGATTTACGATGTTTCGTCTTTTAATCGTATGAAAGTACCCAAAGTACCCAGTCGTTGCTACTTCTGAGAACTAAGTTGAGTTGCTTCGGATAATATGTTTCCCTTACCACACCTTTCAAAGTAGAACACAACATCGCACTGCTATTAATATGTGCGTTGGTGGCGCCGGAATTGAACCACAACGGGTTCTACCGACGTCACTATTAAAACAAAGAAGTTAGGTTACTTGAACTGTAATTATTACTTTTCACGTTACCGTGTGATAATGGTGTTCTGACTTTTGCTCATCGTTCGTATGTAAGTAGGCGCGCTCTATACTTTGTAATTACTCTGAGGTGGTAGCACTGTTTAAGGAAAGTTGGATGCGTTGTAAACAGTTGGTAATTACACTGGAAGAATGGGACTTCGCCGCGTTGCGTAAAGAAACGATTAATTAATATTATATACATTGTATTAATTTGCAGTAAATTCTCAAAAATACTGGCTAATAATTAATTAAATAAAATTCATTCAAATATTTAATAAATTTCAAAGAAAGCTGCCTAATAAACTAAAGTAAACAAAGTACATATATACGTGTAAAACCCACAAGCAAGAACTGATTCAATTCATTGCATATTGAAATCAAGTTGGAACAATCTCACTGTATGTTTGCGCGCTACGTATACGGATTTCCGGCTTCCATCCCACAATATGTCGATTGAGACCGACACGCACTTGCAGAGAGAATAGAAAAAGGAACGAATGAAGTCTATTGGCATTTTTTCAATATTCGAACGCGGGCTTCATTTCGGTTACAAGATGGCGGAGCGTGGACAGACCCTGTTGAATTATTAAAATCACGCCAGCAGAGCGTGTCTTCGCTAATCTATCTTTTGTCAACGGGATTGGGAAAGGAAACGGTCTCAGACTGGCGATGCGGGACGCGCTCGTTTTCGGCAATTCTGCTTTTGTTCGATTTGACCGAAACATCCTATTTCAGCTAGGAATTGAGGCACGGAATATTGAGGCTGTCTTTACGATGAGACTGCTTTTACGAAGCTACTATAGAGCTTTCATTGGAAACAATTAAATTAAAATTATCTAGATCGTCTGACGAAAAAGTAGATCATAATAACTTTATTTAATTTACGTTCTATTAAACTGATTTTTTAATATCGTTTTGGTGCCTTTATTTAAACAAACAAAAGTGTATTTTAGCGTCCAAATTCTTGCTTTAACAAATATTTTTTAGCTTGAAACGACGATGCGCACGTCGCTATAACATATTTTTTTGTGTTTACTTTCATCGTTTGCATAGTTAAAATTTGTTCGAATGTATATTTTTTTATAAATTGCGCCACAGACACATAATTTGCAACATGCGTACATAAAGAAACACCTTTTTAACATCTACATTAAGCAGCAATATTACAATTGTCGCCATAAGATAAAAGGGAACTGTTGCGGTGGATTACAATTATCTTTACCTCCAATACAAAAGAGTTGGTCATTTATCGAAAACTCAAACCAATCATCAATTAATTATATATAATATATCCTTTCCAGCCCGGAGTATCCAAACATTTAATTAAGCCCCAACGGCTTAATATCCTGGGTCGACCGCACTATGATTTATTGGCGCTCTACCGACCTGGCCATAGACAAAGGTCCATGAATGGTGAATGGAGAATGAAATAGAAATCGGCTTAGTTCTCAATTTATTGTTAGTGTGACCTTTACAGCAATATTTTGGTCTATCTCTTTATAAGTAAAAGCAATGAATTATTAAACATATAACTAAATAGGTGTCTAAAATATAAACAAAGTAATTTAATTCTCGAAATATTATTGCTGAGATGCAACTATAAACCTTTGAACTTGTGTTTTAAAAATATATGCGTTTACCGGATATATATTTTTTTTAGTTGAGAGATTGCGTTTTATCAACTCATGTTGGCTAAGGATGTGCTGGTAGATTTTTGAATTTAGCATACCTAGAGCTTTTACAGCGACATAATATGTGGCTTATGGTGTTTTTTGCTGATATAGCCTGCGAAAGTCAGTCAATGATTGAAGTAACGAACTCAGTGTCCGGTCGAATGAGCTAACAATTATGCGGAGCGACGACCGATTTCCCCGCGGATATAATAAATTCTGACTGAGACTAAAAGCAGTTCATTCTTAACGACCTAAATCATATGAGGTTTTTATAATGGTCTGTGCGTAGAAAGATTTATCATAACATAATAATCTATACTAAACCCGTTTACGGTTCGTAGTTACTCAGGATGATATCAATCGTTAGAAAGTAAAATTCGTTGTTTTCTTAATTAAAAAATTAGTTGTTCTTGTACCTTGCTGAACACTTGAAATTCATCTGCTCGTAAGATGAGGATAAGAAATAAAAAAACACTTTTACATGGAAGTCAAACATTGTGTGACAATTTCACGTCAATCTGTCGACTATTTTTCAAATTACATCAAAAAACCCATGTAGGTACCTATAATTTGCTTGTCAGACGATAGCGATAACTCAGCAGACATCCGATTCCAAATCTAAGACATTTTAATGCTATTTATCATTGTCGTCATCAACCAATTACTGTCCCACTGTTGGGGATAGGTCTTCTCTCATAGAAGAAGAGTAATGTCATAGTCCACTGGGCTGGCCAATTGCGTATTGGTAGACTTCATACTTGAGAATTAAAAAAAAAACTGTAGTATTCCGTTAAACCTTTAACATCGAGTCCCTTATTGAGAGGTCGAGATTCAACCACTAAAGTCTATGTATAATTAATGAAGTAACAAATTGAGCATCCGGTCGAATGCGCCAACAATTATAAGCAAGGGAGACAGATTTCCCCACGGACATGTAATTCAGATCGAATCGCTAAACGAACCGCTCTGGATTTTTAAAAGAGCTTTTAATGTATTACCTTACATTGTATATCTAAGCTGTGTCCGCGATTTTACGCGTGTAAAAATGTAAAATGACATATAATATAACCGAAATTTTCTCCCTTGGACAATTTTAACGGAATAATATTTTTTAAAGAGCAGTCTTTAAAAATCAGGTTATTATTTTATTCAGAAACTTGAATTCGTTATTATTTTGTCAGTTGCACCTATTTTCGTTTTATTCATCTGTGTTTTGTCGCTTTTTTTTGGTATTATTTTATTTTCTTTCTGCTTTTTGTAATTATCATTATTATTATTATTTTATGCTGTGCTTGTTATCTTATTTAATTTTTTTTTCTTGTCTGTAATTTATGTTAACTATCTCCCCTATTAAACTATCCCCTTTCTGTCTTCTCACAC
>DWNY01002674.1:0-10766 GCA_018250635.1 Telegonus apastus | reverse complement strand
AAAGGGTCAAGTTCAGCGTAAGCCATGTGGCAGTGAACATGGCACTGGTTCAGATTGCCCCATGGTACGGGGCCGCTCGTCCGTGTAGGAAGGTGGTAGCACTCCTTGATGTTTGTCTGCGGTTCTTCAGCTATTTGTCTTGTAGCAGCAGTTAAGGTTTCCGTGTTCAGGTGTGGAGAAAGTTTAGGAAGATTCACTTCTTCGCGTTCTTTATAAGTATTCTGCAGTAGCAATGTTTTAATCTCAGGTAGGATGTTAATCTAAGTAGGTACCAATAATATATACAGTCAATTACAGACATTTACTTCAGGTGATGATGATGATGGTGGGGATGATGTGAATATCAAACCCTTTCATTTGATATTCACATCATGGGTGTATAAAAAGAAATAATTTTCACGCCATTAGGGATAGAACTGTAAAATGTATCATACAGGCGTATGTTTATAACATATTTACGTAATGTAGATACCTATAATTAGCAAGCTGACTGACCGCAAGGCACTTAAGTAATTTTCTTTTTAATTGTGAATAACGAATTTATCACAGATATCGATTATAACGTAGAAAAAGCATATGTAACAATATAAAGACTACATCATGATGAAAGTGCTCTAAGTAGCAAAGCATTGTTTGACCCGAACTTTTGTCTAGATACCAAAAAAGTGGCCATTTAAAAAAGCCGGCACAACGTGTCGGGTAATCTCTCCCAAAACAAAGGACTGTCGCGCATTAAGGCCCACAGAATTTGAAAGTGGAACTCGGTTGGATTTTCGTCGAAATTTTCGGGGTAACATTATACCCGTACATTAGGGCTAAGTGATAGCGTCACATTTGTTGGATTAATTCATCATCCGAATTGCCGTGGCCAGACTGATGGGCTGGAACGCCCGACTCCCTCGCCCACCCACCGGTTCGCCTGATTTACGTATGGAGTTTTAAATTGCGATTCGTGTAATTTCTTTAGCGACCGTACGTTTGGTCTTGCGTGTGATTTTATGTGTACGTTTTATTCATTCATTTGTCTGAGTGTTAATGTAATTGTTGTTGAAATTTTTATCAAGTAATACCTATAGGTATTAGCTTCGCTAAAATCAGTTAAAACGAATACAGAATTGCTGTTAACCACTGAAAAATTCAAATATCAAATATACACCTAGCTACATAATCAGTTTTATTATATCAAATCATTATATTGTTATGCAAATTACAAACGCGTTTTTAAGAGATTCGATATTTATAAATGGGACAAAATAGGGTTCATAAATTCGTTTAACTAGCTATAAACTTTAATAGTTACAAAATTTATTTTAGAAATACCTATTTCAAAATCTATAATGAGTTCATCGGCTATTTTAAGATAGATAAGAATTCCCAGTAAAATCTGTAGTAGAAGAACATATTTCTCACTACAGATTTTCTTAAGAATTTGAGATAACTTCGATGAAGTACTTTAGCAAAATATATTTCTTATAACAAAAATTTAAAAATCACACTTTATGTTATATGACTTTTATGTCACGTCCATAAGTCAAGAATACAACACACAACATAAAACCACGCATCCCATAGTTCTAATACTACAAAGTAAATATTCATTTCATAAACTTCTAAACTGTATAAAACAGAGCAAATCAGCGATTGTGACTCAGTTGCGCGAGCGCCCATTGCCCTTTGCCCCCTCCCCCACAGGGTGATCCCCACAGGACACTGCGAGTGTAAGGATAAATGGGAGGGCTGGCTCTTCTGGTTAAGTGTAGATTTTCCGAATGCGGTGTTGATGATGGTTAACTAGTGCTTGCGTTTAGTTTATCGATAAGATGTTTTGTTTTGTTTAGATGCGAATGCTTTATTTTTTCGTTTTATTTGCAAAAGGAGTAAGGAACTAGTGAAGTAAGATTTACATAGCGAGGTTTATATGCACAGATGGTATCTAAAGGTGTAAGTCAAGTAGCAGAGATGACTGCCGTTGATATCTGACGACAAATTCTTGGGCGCTATGCTCAAAGAGTCAACATTGTGCTTTGTTGATGACATCTTTATATGAAAATTCAACCAGGAATCGTTTATGTGGTGTACTTAGTGGTAATTTGTCTAAAAGTTTATAACACATATTAGGAGAGGTATTATATGTGATTATAGAGGCTATGATGCTGTGTTCCCGAAGGTTTTAGCGGCAGCACTTAAAGATATCTTAGTATATGGTTTTTATGATATAGAGGTAGTAAACGAGGATAGAACTCCCATGCCCAACTCTTGGAACCAGAACACAGCATTGTGTAACACTGTTGTTATAAGCAAGCGATAAATATTTAAAAAATGCTTTTCTTTGCCAATAATTCGAAGGTTATGTAAGTGCAATAATATAAGTGAACATGCAGTTGACGCTCAAAAATTCCCGCTATCTACAAAATTGATAGGTACGTTTTCTTAAAAAGTAAGAAAAACAATCAATATATATATTTATGGATTTATCGACATAATCGATAAAAATGTGCCCCGCTCTGCGCCCACAATTTCCGAGACCGTTGGACAGCGGTTGTAAACACTCGTGTAAAATTGTCCACGCTCCCCCCAGCCTTTTGTGTTACATATTTCTTTGTTATTTACCTCTGCCTACACCTGCATTGGGCTGACTCATTTATTTTCGGATACCTGGATATTTCGTAGACATAGAATATATCTTTCCTAACTCATTGCTTTATTTATATTACTTACATTTTTGATAAATCATTTTTTAATAGTTCTATCAAATTTTCTTTTACGAAAGGCTTACGCAATAAAGAAAAAGTTGCACTAACTTTACAAGTAAGATATAGAATATGAACATTTTTATCAGTCAACATTAGAGCTTTTTTCAATTAAGATACAAAATAATTCTATGCGACATTAACGATAAGTCAACTAAATTGTTAGTTTGATTATTTTTATATTACTAACATTAGTACTAAATTATCTCGAGAACGCGTGATTTCCGATTGTTTTTATTAACCAATTTTAAATAGAAAGTTGGTCTTAGTTAAGTAGCACTGTCGCCACCTATAATGACTACGTAGTTATACTTAATTCACTTCTACTTTTGATTGAGTAAGTCAAAATTAAATGTTATTGCAAAATATAATAAAAACATCTGAAAACAATAACTGATCAAAGTCTTAACAAAGTACAAACTTGTAGGTAAACAGATGATAAAATAGAATAGAAAAATATCAAAAAAGATCATGATATTTCCGTGATTCCTTTTCTTAGATTTTTACTACGCAACGATTTACATATAGTAGATTGTTAGTAGGTATATACTTATTTAATTTAAATGGGTTTATACTCAAAAGCTCAAATTTTCATAATTATATTACCAACCCATACCTACCTATTGTTATTAATTATAAATTCAAAAAAACAATCACAAACAATTCCTGACCATTCTTAAGTTTACATAAATAATTTATTGTTATTTAAAAATATATAATGAGACAATTTATCATCAAATTTATTTAAATCTAAATTGTACTTCTAGCAAATGATAATTCTTAAGTAATTTCATTCAGATTAGGATTGTATCCTGAGTCGTGGGTACCAAGGCAAAACAAAGACGAATACAAAAAAATTCGGACCCAGAAGAGAAATCTAAATTAATCATTAAGATAACTGTCTGGCCGGGGATCGACCCCGAAACCCACTTCGTGTAAGACAAGTATGACGACCGCACTGTTACGCGAGTCGTCAGTATTAACTTATATTTATGTCTAATTCTAATTTCTACACCATGTATACAGGGGACTAATGCACGTGTAACAAAATTATGTAACACCTTTTATACCATGACGCAATAAATATTAAAATTTGCCCATAATTAAAAGATAAGAAAACTGAAATTACACGTCCGAATAAAAAACTTTTATGTATTTTAGTCGGAGTATTAAAAAAATACCATTATATAGAAAATGTAGTTTACTTAATCGAATAAGATGCATTTAAAAGAAATAACGCATTTTTAACACAGACATTTGACATAGTTAACCATGTGTGTATTACATTGTCAGTATAGTTGTCAGTAACGTAAACAATGAATGTTTTATCTTATTTAATCTTATATATTCGTAACAGTTATTTTACATAAATATTATATCCCTCGCTCCATCTTTGCATGAACCTTAAGGTATGCTTAATCTTATACTCATCCGTGCACGCAGTATTCAAAAAAAGGTACCGCAAATTTTTACTTCGCGTATTAATGTAAAGTGTAATTGTAAAATTCCTCACCAGAATCGCATATATACTCATAGGTACTGTAACCCAAATTGCGAGACCGTCAGGCATGACAGTCGAACGTAATCAAAACTTCCCTTCAGTGGTAACATTGTCCCACGCCTACACGTCCCACTTTTCTCTAAAGACTATTATTTGAATGTCTTTCAACCCGTGAGAAGGGTCCTACACCCCAACCTCCCCGCGTGTGCTCCGCTGATAATGTAATTAAAACAACACCTTTATTCAGGACAGTCACATTTTGAACAACTTTTAGTTTGATATGGGTTATTTTAGGTTATTCATGAAGTAAATTTAGTTACTTTTGTTGAGTGAACGATGAATAACTTATCTAAAACTTCACTGACCCGCATTGCTTTGCATTGTGGAAGGATTCATGTCTTTCCCAGTTGTAGGATTAGAACTCCGATCAGGATATTAATAATATTACAAGCATAATAAAACGGATCATAAAATTAAACTAAATAATGATGACCTTTATAGATTCTGATCATCGACCTCATTTCTTTTAATACTTATATTAAACAATTGTAAATCGCTTTAACCAAAATGAATTCCTAAAAAACTATCTATCATTCTAATCTTTCTTCTAGATTTGTTAGTAAATTACCTTCTATTAGACACCTATTTTCTTAACCTGTTATAAAATTTACAAAACTTGAAGTTTCTTAATAATAATGAACTTGGCTACTTCCACACAAAATTTGAACTTTCCATGCATATTAAACTACACATTAAACTATACACTTGTATTTTTGGGTACCTAAGAAATATTGTAGATTCTTCATACTTCGACGAACTTCATTTGTTTTACAAATCTCACTTTAATTCGGTTACCATATTATTTTTTTTAAGTTATCTTTCGGACTTACTAAAAAAACAATTTTATATTTTCATTTAAAAAATCGCTGTCAATAATACGTTTAAAGTTTCACACACACGCATACTCTTCATACGCACACATTAACAAACTTAGAGGGGTGAGTTGACCAATAGCATGCATTAACCCTTTCAAGGATTAGAGCATTGTTTCAAATCTCCAAGTTTCGTTTGAATTTGGAACGGCGGCCATTTTGTTCATTTAAAATGGACGCTACAATGTTTCCATTGTTCGGAGAGCACCCGTCTGCAGCGGCCGGTCGAGTGCTGCCCATTGTTTTAACATTCTAACTTTACATTTTTAATTTCACGTGTCACTTCAGATTTAGATTCTACTATTGCTTTGTTATAAGTATCTTAATTAACTGCCACTAGTTTTGTATAAAACTTTGCAGCGATTTTCGTTTTGGAATCTAAAATTTTAAGATAATATTGTTATACATCGAAATTATTGAAATTATACATTTAAATTTAAGACGTTTCCAAAATGACACACAAATTTAAATCCATTTTAACATTTATTTATTAAAATGTTATGAATAAAATCTCGATAAAAGTATGGATATTGAAGCCGTGCGTTAGTATGAATATCTTTCTTAAAAAATATACATCTTAAAAAAGTTTTTTTTTTACAGAACAGTTTTATAAGAGAGAAAAATAACTCATTTGTTCAATAATACCTTCACATTTTAATACTTCATTTTAATAAATTGATATTTTATTTTAAAGTATTACAATTTTAAAATTTCACTTTAATTTCATCTAACTACATAAACAATGACTAAATTAAAAATAATAATACATTTTTAATTTTACATGGAAGTTCGGTGACTTTATTTTATTCGCCCGTTCGTAGCACGTGGCTACAGCGTTTATCAATGTAATTTTATTTTGTGAACAAAACATTCAAACCCAATCATAGTTCGAACCATTATTACGAACTAATACCAAAACCAGAATTTCTGGTTTCCATTGTCACCTTTCCGACTGTATTTTGGGGTCATACAACTGGATCATTTAAAAGCTAGGGTAACGCCGGTTTATAAAAAAATATGGCCTTTTTGGGGCAATATTGTCTAATTTTCGGTAATAAAGTTTTGTCAACAGGAGGCGCGCTCGACCACTCATCATAGGGTCGGTGACAAATTATTACCAGTCGAAAATAATGACGGGGTTGATATTTGAGTTTAAGATACCATCTATCATTTTTGGGGACTGATTTTTGGTTAGTAAATATGGTTATAATAGTTTTAATAGTTTTATGAATATTTATTGCGATTGAAGGACAATATATGTAGAAATACAAATGATACAAAATAAAATATCTTACAAAGCGTTAGATATTATGTTTTAAAGTAAGTAATGAACGTTTTCATTCGTTACCTACATTTTTTTTTGTGTTTCATACAATAAATATAAATATAAATCTCAATTAGTATTTTAATTAAACATTATTCTATTTGTACTTAATACTGATCGACTTCTACTTTGCAATAAATATAATCCGATAACGAGAAATTCTCCTTAGATCATTAAAGAAAAATATTTCGTTTAATAAAATAAATAATACCATTTTATCATACACTATGGACTGTACTTATCAAAATCAATCATGTGAAGAGTTTAGTAGAACCCACTGAAGACTGCCAACGCCCATTTTCTAGACGCATCATCATGTCAGCTCGACGACCCCAAACTATTGTAAAAGTTACTTTAGACAGATCATACATACATGCATATATAAACACAATGTATTTAAATTTAAAATGAATGCCAACGAGAACATTAGTACATTATCAAACGGGTTTTCGCGATACAGCCCCGTCAATTTCAGCTTGGTCGAGCGTCCACCTGCGACCGAAGGCTCCTTTGTGGAACTGTCGTTCTATTTGTTACTACTTAGTTTACATTACTACTTAGACTCAGTCTACCGGTTTCTATACATACCTCAATTTATTGGTATTAGCGGTTTAATTACTCTTGACTATTTTTTGTACTTTTGCAGTGGTATTAAGTGAATTTTATATTATGTACGTTTAAAAGTGTATTTATACGTTTTGTTATATATATAGATTTTTTAAAATATTTCCTCTTTTATAGTAAAATGGGCATCCTCTCGACATAATAGTAAGTGACCACTGTACCCAACGGACATTCGTGACTTTATACAAAGAGTAAATAAACTCGCCGTCTACCTAATACTGAATTATTTACAGACTATTATAAACAAAACTAAATATACATACCAACTTTATGGATGTTTTCAATCTGGTCATGGTTTTTACATGTCGGGTCTTATTCCTTTTAAAATAATCGGTAAACAAAGTACTGATGAAACAGTAAATTATCATTTACACTTTAAGCAGGCGGTATATTATAAGAGCAGTACGTTGAGTCTTATATACTCGTAGCAAAATGTCTCGTAGGCAGGAATTAGTATTAGCATACAAACGACTACCGCTAGACTATTGGACGGCAGACCACTAAATTTACTGATACGTAGATAGATACCTTTAAACTAGGGATGTTATGGATATGTAACTTTGTATTTGCACATGTAAAAAATGTATACCGATTCGATTAGGGATTATTTCGGATTACCCGATAGTTTCAGATAGTTTCGTTAATGAATAGTATTATAATTATAATCTTTAAGGAATAGTAAAATAAAAAAAATAATTATTTCATTATTTACGTGCGCGGTTAATGTGTAGGTTCGATCGAAAACCTATGTTTTATCAAATTAACTCCGTCTTTATTCGATATTATTCGAAACTATTATATCGGATTCGGTTGCGGTTTCGGATAGATTTTTATTTCGGATATCCTATAGTTTCGTTTACGGTTACGGAAGTCTATAACATCCCTATTTTAAATGCATGCTACATTTCTATCATAGGATCTCTATGATAATATATAATGTTCTATCTGACTTTAAAGAAGTCGTCAAATTTACATGCATTTTTATTAGTGTAACTTATAAAATCACTCATTGCTAGTAACTTAACTTTGATTAAAAAGTAACAACCATAGTAGATATACTAGATTTTCATTCACGCGTTTTACACATAGTATCATTGCAGCAATCAATTTAATCGCATAGCTGTTATGGAATAAATTTTAACATGTAAGTAACAATTCGTAAATATAAAATATTTTTTATTCACCATACAATTTCAATTATTACAATACACCATGTATTGTAATAATTGAAATTGTCTTACCATCAATAAATATTTTATGCCTCTAAAGCAGAAGAATTTGAAACTAATAAATTATTCAAAATCACATAAAATCGCCATAAATTTCTTTACAGATAATATATACCGAATTAAGATGAGAAGGACATTTGGAATAAATTCATCACGCACTACTGAATGTCTGAAATTCTGAGGATTATCAATTTAAATATTACTATCGGCTTGCAGACTCAAAAAATACGAACACTTAAAAATATTTCATAGAAATATTATTTAAATAAATAAATAACGCTTTCTGCACTCATAGCCCCACACTAGGATTTTCTCCTGTGTCGTGGGTGCCATGGAAACACACAGAAACGAATACAGAAACAACCAGACCCAGAACAGAAATCTAAACTCGTCATTCAGATACCTGTCTGGCCGGGGATCGAACCCGGAACCCACTGCGCGTCAGACCGGCATGGTGACCGCTCCGCCACGCGGGTCGTCATAGTCTTAGTTGCATTAGTGTTTATTAAAATGTATGTTTAATGTATTATTTGTATTCGTTCGATTCAACCTATTATTGTCCCACTGCTGGGCACGGGTCTCCTCTCAGATTAGCTTAGGCCATAGTCTACCGCACTGGCCAAGTGCGAATTAGTGGGCATATTCGTATCAGTAATCAACATTTAAAATAAATTCAAAGGTATGTGAAGCCTCGCTATAATAATATTAGTTATTTTTTGTCCCGAAAAAACACAATATTTCGCAATATTTATAACTGCTACCAATTGATCACTTGAGCGAATAGAGATACGTGGACATCTCTGTCCGTCGTTCATAATGCCAACGTTCTAACAAGGTATTTTCGTGATATTTTACGGTACCAAAGTAACAAGTAACATGTTAATAATATCGGACATTGTAGGCTTTAGGCCCGAAACCGTATTAGAAATAATATTAAAGCTATGTAAAATCAGTTAAATCAATCGAGATTATACCGCAGATCTAGTTAGCTAAGTAAGCATAGTAAGAGGAACCATACAATAACCATACATAGCATGAATACAAAAGAGTGTATTCTTAAAATAGAACCATTTCCTTTAGTTTGACATATATGGTCAGTTTCCAGAGTTTATTCTTTATGAGAAATACTATCGATTGGCACAATAATATAAGGAGTGTTATTCTATTTAAAATGAACTCGTTCGATTCCCGACTAAGGAAAGTGATCTTAGTTTTTATCAAATAATTCTCATTTCTGTCGTAGGATTTGTCCACGTTTACTTCAAAAACTGATAACTTGATAAAATATATATATGTGGAATGAAACGTATCGCTGTCTGTCGCTCATAATCCGACATTGCGAGGCCAACGGGCTGACAAGGGTTCCTTGTGTGCTCGTCATGTTAATATACCAAAGTAACAAATAACATATTAATAATATCGGACATTGTCAGCCTTTGATTCTTAACTATGTATATAAATAATCTTAAAGGCACCATTATTTAGTTTTTTGAAATTTATGAAATTCGGCCATTATAAGAACTCGTGTCGCGGATCTTTCAATTTTATTTGGAAATTAGTTACGTGCCCCTGCGTCGCCTTTATTTATGTTTTGGAAGTAGCAAACGAACATGCAACCTACCTGATGGTAAGTGGCCACTCCCGCCCATGGACATATGTAGTCAACTCCAGATAAGATCACAGTCCTACCTGAGGTCGGACACAGATGCGTCGCTACACCTGAGGACTAAGTTAGAGCGCCTCGAATAAGGATATCTCCCTTACCACACCTAAGACAACTGAGACGATTCTAAGGACACCTATGATAAAATCAATCAAGCCGTTTCAGCTGTAAAGCGTGTAAAAGATATAAACATCCATAAATACATAAAATATTGACGACTCCGATTTCGAGAATCAATTAATTATTTGGATATTATTATTTCGCAAACATATAGCTGTCTCTCATTCAATATCTTGACATACTTTGACAAGGGTACCGTTCAATATTTTGTTATCTGATATTATTTTTTTCATATGAAAGGAATTCAGTAGGCTTATACACCAAAATAATAATAAAAAAATCAAAACGCTAAATTTTGTAAGTCCCACTACTAAGTACAGATGTTTTTTTTTTTTAATAAAGAAGTAATAAGCGACCACGTACATCTGATGGTAAGTGACCACTGCCTCCCATCAACTGTAAACAACCCCAAATTAGATTACTGTCAAAAGAGGTTGTCAATAGATACGGTCCCACGCCCACCCTGAGGACTAAGTTGGAACGCTTTTGATAAAGACGCAGAAGCTCTTAAATCTCCTTATTAAGGGAAAATAGATGTAGCGGTGGTGCCTCCGGAGTCGAAGCACAAAGATTTTTACCACTTTTAAATACATATACAAGGATATAGATTTAATCAAAGAAAA
>DWNY01002673.1:0-10767 GCA_018250635.1 Telegonus apastus | reverse complement strand
ATATATTTATTATTTATTATATCAAAACAGTAATACAAAGAAAAGAATTAATTAATTCAGATTCGTTACATTATGTTACTGAGTGCAAATAAGGCTGCTTGACTAATGAAGACTTAGGAACTAAGTCTTAGAAAGCGTTGCTACTTAGCACAGGAAAGGCTTTCAAAAATGAATGTAGTACAATTGTGAAGAATTTACACGTATCAAGATCAAACTAAGTGAAACTACACTACACTAAAGGTAGATTTTATGAGCATGCAGTCTAACTGATGGTAAGAATTCCAGATAGGGTCAGTCTTATGAGGTTAGCCACAAATGCGTTGCAAACCCTGAGGACTCAGAACGCCTGGGATAAGTATGTCTCCCTACTACATGTTTCAGAGCAGAACACAGCAGCACTTAACACTTCCATCAAAAGCAGGTGTACCTAACAGTAATGCCACATATGCAAACGTCTGAAAACTACCTTTAATAGATGGTACATCCTTAATTAACATTCTTGTCATCCATTTTCATAATAATTTCCTTTATTACATATGTATATGTTGCTAACATTAATACCAGATGGGCAACCAAAGTACCCATTCTATAAAAAAAGCAATTATTTATCAGAAATTAATAATCAATACTTCTACGACAGACGTAATAATTTCATTAAAATTTTTCGAATCGCTTCGGCCACCTGGTAGACGCCAGGGTTTGCTCATTAAGATTCTAAAGGTCATCCGATAGTGGTTTACAGGTGAATGAACCAATGACCTTTGGTTCCTTTCTTTAGCGAGAATATTGTTTGGAAACACATACATCTAAAAGTTTGGAAAATTGATACAAAATATTCTTCAGTAAAAAATGATGAACCTAAAAAAGTATGAATACTAAATAAATTAAAATTTCTCGTTACTATCAAAAATATTGAGTCCATAAAAATATAAATTATCGAAGATAAAAACATGATTTAAGACTGAATTCGATACTTTTCGTAGGTAGGTTATACATATTTGGATGAACTACATTTATTTATTCTGATGAAGATTTAAAGACAATTGGAGTCACTTCATCATTTGCAAAACGTGCACATTGATCACAGTAACTCAATAATAAAACTTAACGAAAAGTAAATTAACATTATATACATGCAATGGTAGTATTATTTTTCCAATAACTAATTATTTAAAGCATTCCGTTATTTTAAAAGTAAACAAACCAATGTAACTTATTCGAGATACATTCTTCCAGATATTATAAATGTTCAATAAAGCTGTTCCGACTTCGGAGTATAGATTAAATAAAACTAACCGCAAACAAAGCCTTCTCAGAAAACCGCCTATTCTAACCAAAAGGTGAGCAGGAAAATTTATCCTTTGTTAAATACAAAGAAGTTATTCGTCACTGGATTAAAATATTACGTTCTTAAGCGTAATTTCGAGAAGGTTTTATGAGTACAACAGTATACACCTTAACACAAAATTTTACCATTAATTATTTTCACAAATTAAAACTTAAGCACGTTAAGCAAGAATCCATTGATAACATTGAACACCAATTGATAAACATCTTCTGAAACCTTATATACGCTGTAAAGGACAAAAAAATGGTTGAAGCCCTAAATTTTCAATTACTCTAAATTAATTTTATATGACTTTAATATCTTAAGTTTTATTTATAAAATCAAGTTATAACGAGCATGTCACAATACACAAATTAAGTTCATAAATATGCGAAGATTCCATCGTTATGTTAATTATAAAACAGGACTTACTACTTTTAATAAAACTAGGGCTAAAATCTCTACTAGAGAGTGGAAAAGTTCATTCTTATACCTGTAATTAAGCTAGACCGATAAAAGTCACTGTTCCCAATAGAAATTTGCAATATAATAAAAGAAATAATGCATCGCTGGCTTAAAATAAAAGCTCTTTTAGCGTATTCTTTAAAGAGATCGATATCAAAGAAAACTAACGCGCGAAGACCAGCGAAGTATCGAATAAAATTAGGGAGCAGTTCTCGATATACACCCAATAAAAATACTGTATTCTAGGAAAACGCCTTATCCGTAGGATAGGAATATCGATCCCCTATAAGTTTACGAAGAAATAACTGTTCACTATAATTATAATAGTAGTTCCGATTAAACTGCAGATTGAAATGATTCTTAGAAGGTTGTGTACGGAGAAACAAAACATGAATTACGCGAAATACTACTAACTATTACTTTAAAGACATCTGACGTTGTGATTAAGCAAAGGCATGTTGATTTAAATGGAAATTTGATGTAAGTGGGTAATTGATTATAAATTGGTTATGGAATAAAACAACAAAATGTCCTAGCCACAATTACTGAATATTTTAATCGAATCATATTATTATTAAATTATTGATTACTTATCTGGTTTATTAATTATTTCATTAGACATTGTGGTACGTAAGTTATATGAATATTTATTTATTTTAACTGTAGTTGGAGAAAAAATAAACGTATTTTTAACGAAAATACAGCAAATTGTTCTTCCATTCTGGACAAAAACATTTAACTGACCCAAAATAAGATAAAACATAATAACAACCCGATTCATCTGAAACAAAAACTTAAACCATAATACGAATTTATTGCCAGAAACTGGTTGTTGATTGCTCCCAAAATCTTAATCTTTACGAGACCTCGGTTTTTTGATACAAATGTCAAAGGGTTAGGACGGAAATTAAACCTATGCCTGGTATCGCTACGATTCGTTTGATATTTAGCTATATAGGTTTATAGGTAAATAGTGTGTTAACACTATGAAGAATATAACCATAATATTTCATACAACAATTCCTTATAGGCGTAATGTTAGTGCATGATAATAAATAATTTAGGCTAATTGAAGCGAATTGAAAAAAACTAATTAAAGGCATATTATCCGATAAAAGCTTGATGTACATATTACAAAAAATTAAAGATGACTGTGCTCCGAAGGTTAAAGTATCAATTTTGAACATTTGAATCCATAATGGTAAAGACGAGAATAGCAAATTAAAAAAAAAACCTACAGCCGATTATAGAATTTCCTCCTTTTTCTAAACCGGTTAAAAATACCTTGTAACCACTCGACATCGATGTTTAGTTATTTCTGGCTAAGTACTAATAAGTAGACTACATTCCCATTTATTTCTATATTCTAAAAAGATCAGTCTTAATGAGCACTTTATCAACAGCATCGCTTAAAATGTGTACGTCACGATTCTTCATATTATCTGAAGATGGACTTTTTCAAGAATTCCTTCGTAACATCAACAATGTCGTTGGAAATGTTATCTCCTTAATTGCGTACAGTTTAAAACATGTTTTTTTATTATTACTTTTTGGAATGAAAACAATAATAAAGATGCCACCCATTTTATTTTCAGTACTGATTCTCGCTTTTAAACGTGTTACTAATATTAAACACAATAGGAACATTACCTGAAGTCGATTTGCACTTTACATGGGTATTCCTGAAAATAAAATTTCCTATTGGAAATAATATTGACACTACTGTCGAATCATAATAAATTCTCTTTCATATTGTCTCTGTCAGAGTTTGTTAAAACAATTAGTAATAGTTTTTATTAAATCATTTTAAAAAGAAATTTCAAAATAAAGTAAATGCACTACGCAACAAATTCGAAACCCCACGAACAAATTCCTAGATAGGTTTCACTTCAATCTCCTAACTTGTTACTATCAGTGCGATGGGGGCTCTTCCTACTATAAAATGAGATTCGTCTCCAGAAATGGGTACTTATGAGTAAAATATGTTGATGATATTGCCACAATTTTTATATGTTACCTGTCTTGTAATATCGTGAACGGAACATCTTTCACACGGTCTCTGCTTACTCTTGTCCAGTTAATAATGCCAACATTAAAACTGTTAATAATGCCTCCAACTTAGAAGCAAGTTACGAGAAATTTAATGTAATGTCTTACTTAATCGCCGATAAAACAAAAGCTGAAGCATAATGGAGTAATTTTGAAGTCTAATAAAGTGTATCATTATTTTTCCTGAGTACTGATGCATGTACGTTCCCACGTTCAAATGCAATTATATAACATCGTTGTTAATATTGTTCTATTCAGAACTATTATAATTAAGTTAAACTCTGAGCGTATTGCATGGGCTTAGAAATTTAGGCGTAAATCAACTTGGAGCGAAGTTAACCTATGTTGTCTTTCTATAAAACAAAAAAAAAAATCGGAACTTTTGATAGCCTCTGCAGGCTCTGAACCAATCTACATATACTTAAATGCAGATTCATAACATGATTTTTATTCCACCTTCTAATTTACTATCTACAATTTTCACTTTTCCGTCTGTAAGTTTAGAAAAATATCCTGTGATAGACAGATAATAAGTCTTATTAGAATTAATTTTCCAAGTAACTGTAAAACCCTAAAATTTGAACCCGACGATGAAGAAAACATAAACAACGATCAAGACGTATAATTTTATATGTAGACAACGTTTACTCAAATGGTCATAGAATAAGACGTCTTCAATTTAATATCAAAATTAAGGACATAAGCGATAACAAGAAGTATAAATAAATCAAAATAATAATCTACTATAATTAATTGCCTTACGCTTTATATTTGTACCACACGACTTAGGACAATGGCCGAGCCTTTGTCTCATAATAATTGGTGACACGTGGACAGAAACATCTGGTGTAGAATTACAACAATTATAATTATAAACACAATTGCTGGTTATGACCATAGAATTGGTGTTAAATAGAAATGGCAAAACGCGTTGATATCTACACTTTGTTAAAACAACCCAACGTTTGGTATAACAGAAGCGTTTGGGATAAAAGGGATCCAAACTTGGTCCTCGGAGGTAGCAACGCGGCTGTATTTTACTCGAAATAGGACTTGAAATTTGACTATAGGTGTCCAGAATGATAATGTTCTACAATTAGGCAGCAATACCATGCTATTCAATTTTATCGAAAAAGACAAAGTAATTTGATTAAAATAATAACAATTCTTTATTAATCTTTGCAAGCGTAATGAAACAATATGTATTGCTTCATTTATTATTGTTTATCATTGTAACGTTGTGCATTTATTACTGTAGGTAACATTTTTATTTCTTAAGGTGTGACAGCTTGGATCGCTCCACGATAATGTTTTAAATAAACATTATCGTAGAGCGATCCGGACGATATTAGGTGAAAGTATTGAAAAAGAATAATATTTTTCGAATGTATCAATTATATGGGATAAAAAGGTTATTTCATTTGAAATTATGTAAACGAAGTGATTTTTCAGTGCAACAAATTTATATAAAAACATTAAAAGAAATCCAAATTCATTTCTACGTATTTATTAGTTATGTCAAAGCTTATCAACAGCTGAGAGGATATTGACGAAAATAGAATCGTGTAGCGTTCAATATTGTACTTGAACTATTTTGCAATATAATGAATTACTTCAATGAGATTTTATCAATAACTTTGAACGAATTATTGGTTCTGTTGTTTTTAAGTGTACATTATAATTCTAATAAGAGATTCATTTAAGTGGATCTGTAAATTTGAGGACACATTATTATGTACAATTTATTTTAGGTCACGAAATTAAGATCTATAACTACGACTATCTTCTACATCTTATAGGCATATTTGATTTGGTTTTCGTTTCATCAATAGTGACGTTAGTTTGATTGAGTTTTAAATTGAGTAAATAATACAAGCCTACCTTCGATTAATACATACAAAATTGTAGCTTGTACTTGTTTATATGATAATATGTAAATTACCAAAAAAAACTTAATAGTTTAAACTTACTCATTGTTTCTATAGTAAATGGCAAGACTTCAGTTGCACAGTTTGATAAGAATCTCTTTAACATTTTGAAGAGTATCGCTCAAGATTAATTAAGTTAGATCATCGTTCGTTAACTTCATTAGCCTTCAACTATTAACTTCCTGTATGTGACTGATTTCAAAAGGTTCACTTTTATTTTATTTGATTTTATTGAAATGAAACTTGAGTCTACTTACTATTGTTAATTACTACATTATTATATCATGTATTGTAGAGAATCTAGAATAGATTATACATTTTTTCATAATGGTTTCTTTATTAGAGTACCATTGGGCATGTCAAGCTACTTCTCAGGAATTGCCTATCTAATTGACCTAGATAGGTGTCTTATTCTATTTTATTTCTTATAGCTATTTTACCATCTATAAACAGTAAATTAGATTATAGTTTAATAGGAACAAAACCATTGTTAAAGTTAAATGAAGCCTTAAATATAAACGGTAGACATATTGACACACTGACATACTCATACAGATTGGAAAGCCCCAAAGCGATACTGATCCTTGACATTTTAATATACTCTACTATACTTTGCGGGGCATTAAGGCTTTTGTACTAAGAGCTTAAGGATTATAATACCAACGATAAGAATTTCTAGTATCTTAATACGTAATATACTTATAACGCTACTACTAAACCCACTAGGATTTTCTCCTGTGTCGTGGGTGCCATGGAAACACACATTGACGAATACACAAACAACCAGACCCAGAACAGAAATCTAAACTCATCATTCAGATATCTGTCCGGCCGGGAAACGAACCCGGAACCCACTGCGCGTCAGACCGGTATGGTGATCGCTCCGCCACGCGGGTCGTCAAATCGGGTCGTGAAAGATTGCTTTTATAATTTATTTTTGAAACATATTGATATTTAGATAAAAATTACTACACTAGTATTTAGAAATATAGGACATTTGGGAGCACGCGTCCTTCAGAAACATGCACGATTGAACTGTAATTGATCCATATTTTTCCATCACTTACACTTTTTAATCCATAGAAGTCACGTGACTTCTTCATCACATCTGTGTACTATGTGAGTAATTGACATATGCACATCGCCCTCGTAAAATGTCTCTACAATTTACACATTTGTGCCTTAAATTATTTCCAACGGATGCACTTATCGAAATCCGGCATGACGCCTGGCTTAACTGGGATTAACTTAATGGAATGCAAATACTTAACTTCAAACCAGCAAATGTAAATTGACTCCTTGAAGTGAGTAATAATAAATTTTATGCACAAGATAAAATATAAGACGTTTACAGAGAATAAATAGATAATAATGATAGCATTCGCTAATTTATTCGTCATGCTTTTTCTGATATAATAATAACAAAGAGGATGAAAAAAATTAAAGCAAGTGAAACATTTAATTTCTTTTTATTCTAAACAGAAGATAATATTATACATAACTACTACTGCAATATTTATTTCTCCTCAATAACTTTCAAAACCCCATCAAAACGTTTCGGCCCAGAACGTGCTTAAGAAATGGATATATGACTACCACATTTAACATAATAGAAAAATAGATTTAAAAGGAATTTATTGTTCCAGGTATCCAGATCAACATCACAACAGGTGGTCCTGAGAGAGGCGACGCGTGCCCTCGCCGGGCGCTACCGCTGCGAAGTGTCGGCTGACGCTCCATCCTTTCATACGGCTGTGCGGTCTGCTTATATACATGTTGTTGGTAAGTATTTTCATAAGTAAAGCTTATAAAATTTTAGGGCATATAAGCCTAAGCCAGTGGTTCTTAAGCGGTGATCCCCGGATCACTGGTGGTCGATACAATGACAGTCAAGTAACGGATGGAGCCGCGCCTCTTTGTTTGCATTGAAAAAAGATAAATCAACCCTTTATTAATTTTCAATTTTACTTTTAATCTATATTACTCACATCTTCAAACGGCTGGTGGTTCATGGGTAGACGGAAATTTTGTCAAATGGTACCTCATTTCTAAAAGGAAGATGCGCAAAGGAATCTAGACGGTGAAGTTATTACTTCACCGTCTAGATTCCTTCACGTCTTCACCATTGGCACATAGATGGGGAACTATTCCCCATCTATGTGCATTGGCACATAGATGCCATTGGGCATCTACAAAATAGTTCTAGATGTTGTAGTCAGACTAATACCTGCTAGTTCAAGACTACTTACGATAACTTTGGCTACATATAACATGTTAAAAATGAAAAGTAAAAAGAAAAAAATAAGTAAAAAGCAGTTAAAAAACAAAATAGGTCCTAGATGTAATTATTTTCTTACATATATTTTTTATCTTTCCTACAATATTATCTCGAAATCTATTTTTTCTGGAAACAAAGCAATGGAATTCTATTTTTTTTGTTTAGATATAATGCAAAATTTTGAAAACAGTTTCTTTTTCAAAATGCACTACCTACCTACCTATTTAAATTTATCGAAAATAATCATAATAGCGACAAAATAAAATATTTTAATAACCATTGCATAAAAAACGTGAGTTCGATGCGAGATTAAACAGGATCTATACATATTCAGTTTTCACCTCGACCTACATTCGGAACCTTCTCCCAAAGCGTCACTAAATCGGTAAATAGTAAAGCATTAAGAACCGGAGTTTCAGTTCAGTTCATCATCGCTTTGAAATTGAAAGCTTGTGAACATCTAACCTGTTTTGAATACTCTCAACCTTGAAGCCTCAAACGTAACGTCAGTTGAAATTTTTGAAAAGAATTCCACTTAAACTTCACTTTTGTGTTCCTAACGAAGAGTCTGACCTGTTTCGGGAATCGCGAACAAAACGCAAAAAATTAAACAGTAAAGCAAACAAAATACACCATTTCACCGGCCGAGAAATGGTAACAATTGAAACAGGTTTATTTACTGGAGTTCAGGATGCGGAGTGGTAAGTAATAAAACATCATTTTTTTAACCTTTACCCTTATTGTCAATTGGTATTTAATTCTTGTTGTTATTTTAACTAGGAACATTATTTTTTTAAACTCTCCCCTTATTGTCAATTGGTACATGTTGATATTTTATTCTTGTTGTTATTTTAACTCAGCTTCTATAATTGTTTAAAAACTTTGGGTTATCTTTAAATTCATGTAAATGTATAATTGGATGTATATTTCTTGATATGTCAAAACAAAAGTTATCAGAGGAAAGCGATATTAATGAGGAATACATGCGTTTATTGTTAAAAATTATACCATTGAGTAATTGAGAATTTATTAAAGTTGAGATGGTACCTTTTATAATTCTGTCGTACAACGGAATTTATGTTATTAATAAATGTACCTATATTAAAATGTTTTAAAAAACATTATCTCAGGAACTTTATTTTATTTTTTGTATTTTTTCCCAAAATCTATCTATAAATACAAATATCATAGTTATTAACTCAAATAATAGGTTCGCCGTATTTAGACATCGCCATATTGGATTTATAATGACTCAATCGATAAGCGAATCATATATTGTCATTCCAAACGTGTATGTAAAATTTTACCTCAATCATTTGGGGTAAAAGTTCAAAATAGATTTAACCATCACATATTACCGAACTAACTAGAAAAGTAAAAAAAAAATCTCGAAAATATCCTATATCATACCACACCGCGACCAGTTTTTCTCGTTGTTGCTACTGTATAATATTTTCATTCGTGTCTACACTTTCAACTGGGCAGTTGACTTACTCTATGACAGACAATGTAGGACATGACCTTTTTCTACGCGTACGTAAAGACATGACTAATTATGTTATTTTACTACCTGATATTATGTAATATTGATCATTAATGTATTTTGGTATTGTTAACTATTTTTGGATGACTTCTTATTACTAGGAGGATCAGGAAAAATTGATATCAATAACAGAGCACGGAAAATATTGTTATATTTTAAAATTAGCCCTTTCCTTTAGTTGCCCACGTAGAATTTTTCGTAACTAACAATAGCGGATGGCGTAATAATATATAGGGTGTATTTTTTCCAAAATATTCGATTCCCGTCTAGGGAAATAGGTTTTTAGAAAATCAAGATATTCAGTTTTAGTCTATCAAAATGTACCTCGTACCTCCTTCCACCATTATTCACTATACCATAGTTTCCAATTAGGCCATAAAAGCACATTTGAAAAATTAAACTTGTAATTTCTATGTAGGTAGGTACCAATGTTCAGCGAATAAAATACAAAAATCTAAAAACTTTTATTCAACTACATCCTTTAAAAAACTCTTAGACTAATATTATCGCGGAATTGATACATTTTAATATTTTACGATGTAACGGGTACTTACATCTTAAAATATTAAAAATATGACAGATGTTTCTGTCAAACGTGTTATTTTTTTTAAATACGGCTTAGCAAATTAAACCTTATAATAATTGTTTCGTAATGCACAGGCAAATATACATATAAAACTTGATTTTTATTGGGTGTATCAAGTTAGTTCCGCTTAATTAATTAAACCGCATTTTCCCTATAATGAGAGCTTTCGAAATACACACGAAATATGTATTTTTTTTGTCTTATAAAAGTTTTTTATATGGATGTTTGTATAATTTTAGTTTCGTTTTCCTTAATTATGGTTGAATTTTTGACCATTGTGGCGGGTCTACTGGTAGTAATTATTTTGTTTTAGATGAAACTAAATTTTTCACGCGACTATGTTCGATTGTAAGGTATCGGGTCAAACTATTATTGTCTCACTGCTGGGCACGGGTCTCCTCACAGAGAGGGGCATAGGCCATAGTCTACAGCTGTCGTGAACCCATTATTGTCCCACTGCTGGGCACGTCTCCTCTCAGAGGGGTATAGGCCATAGTCTACCGCTGTCGTCAAACCATTATTGTCCCACTGCTGGGCACGGGTCTCCTCTCAGAGGGGCATAGGCCATAGTCTACAGCTGTCGTGAACCCA
>DWNY01002672.1:0-10771 GCA_018250635.1 Telegonus apastus | reverse complement strand
CTCGCTGGGCGAGGAGCCGCAGCCGGAGGTACCGCCCGCTCCGACGCGCGCGCGTAAACGCGCGCGTTGCGTGTTTACGTGCGCGTAAACACGTAAAGTCGACGAAACCGTTCATGATTTGACTTAATTGTTTAAATTTTTTTTTCATTACGTGTTTATATTTGGTAAACTCGTTTCGTTTATGGGAGAAAAAAATTGTCAGTTTAATAGAAAGGTTTCGTTGATTTTGTGAGTGCAAGTAATGATGATACAACATGGTTCGTTAGTTGCTTGGAAATCATGTCATATATTCTATCGTACGTAATTTGTTTTGTTCGCTATTTGCACTGAAGGTTTATGCAAATCCGATCGATTTACATTATTGCCTTTATTTTTATTATCGTTAATTCTATACAATAAAACTTATATTACCATTTCATAACAACGGTAAGGACGTTGTACTCGCGATCAATCAAGTCAATTATGAACCATGTTGTACTGTGTATGTCAGCTCTGTGTAGCTCAATAGAAGGCACCTCTAGTGAAATGTGGAACGCACTACCCCTAGATCGAAGCGGAAATTGCATCAGTGTGTGAATGATATCCTTATTCTATATAGCTCAATATGTGAATATCGCTCGAATCCACTTGTATAGTTTTATTTTCGGAATGCGTATTTTGAAAAGTTTCTAAGTATGTATAGATTTTTTCTTTCCGTGTCATTTTATATATGATGGATAGCTTATTGTGCGATTGAATAGTCACTATTGTTAATTTTTAAAGTAAAGTAATTAAAATTTCAATATTTTTATCGGTGTACAAAACATAGAAATTCAACATTTCACAATTAATATAATATTTAATTAATGATTCCAAAATGTCGATTGCAAACCATACGTATGTAAACATCAAGAATGCATGATTCCTCACAAGTAGATCGATTTTTCAGAATGGTACAGGTAGTTTTCTTATTTGTATTTTTTGTTTACATAATTTAGCGTCCTAAAACTCATCTAATATACTCCTAAATTCGACCATTGATCGCCAGCCTGTGAAATATAAATACATAAAGATTATCTTACAATCGTATGACGCGATTACATTCTTGTTTCGACTAAAATGTACGCAATATAATATTGAAACATTGCAATAAAGATTACGCGGTTACAAATATGACTAGATCGTAAAATACATAATAAATTTAGTAAATCGATGGATATATTATACTCAGAACGTTTCTCTGTTCCAAGCAGAATTGGTTAAATGCTTTTAAGTGAAACAACTTTCACCAATTGGAATTTTTCCTGTACTACTTGGTGCGACTTTGAACTATTGACCACTTCAATGAAATCAGTAATAATTGATTAGGCTATTTCTTTAATTTGAATAATACAATTAATACCTACATTAAAGGCAGCCACACATTCTTCAGTCTATGTGGCCCTGGTAATAAATATAGGTTCCCTAGTTTTACACCTAGGCCGTAATTAGTAATCACATGATTTTAAATGAACAGAGATTCATTAAAAATATTATCTAGGTCAATATGTTCATTGGTCAGGAAATTTTATATTTGTACGTCTCTATAATTGTATGCCATATTTTATTTAAGTTATATCGATTCGCTTTGACTTTCAGAAAAATTAAAAAAAAAAATGTCATTGTGGCTTTGTAACTTTGTAGGCTATACGTAACAGGTCCTTGGGACCTGTTGTTGTTAAGAGATTGGAATGTTTCTTTTTTAATTAGTTTTGCAAAAGGTATATTTAACATTTTCAAATTTATTGCGAAAATTATAGGTCTTACGATACGTTTTAATCTTATTTTTTATTGTGCTTGTGTGAATAACTTCATACTACGGAAACATTGAAAATATATTGAATAAAGTACCGCATATATTGAACAGAAGTTGTATAGGTACTCGTGTTATCAGAAAATAAAAAAACTATACATACATTTTTATTTATTTAATTTTGTACGTTGAAATCCGTAGCCATTACAAAGGGTATTTTGTTTACGAAGAAGAATCGTCTTTAACACAAAAACACGAAAAACTATTAACATCCTATTTTATTTCGTATTTCATAGTTTTGTTTAAATTCAACAACAAAACGTATGTCCAATCCGATAATAGTCGTACTGTTTTGTGTCACGCAAAATTTGTGGAATCCTTGGACAATACGAGCACAATGCGATGGCCCCACGTATGTATACGGTGGATGATGAACAATGACGGCGGGACAATGGGCAATGTTGGCCGGAGCGGCCGCCACGGGCTCTCGTTGGATTGCAAAATACCTTATATTCAATGTAACACATGAAATGAATGTGATATCTGTATATAATAATCGTGATGTGTCGATGGTAGTGTAGAATAGTCGAGATATTGAACTGAATTTAGTTAAAAATTAGTTTCTTCAATATTGTTCTTACTTATTTTCCATATCTTTATATTCCGGTGTTCAATTCCTACCACCAGATTGTGTGCAATAAACTCCCAAAATACTAAGTTCAAGCACACCATGTGTGCATATAGACGTCACCAATGCGGTCTAACATGCAGTGGGTTCCGGGTTCGATCCCCGGACAGACAGATATCTGAATAGATAAGTGTAGGTAATTTAGATTGCTGTTCTGGGCCTAGGTGTTTGTGTGTTTCCATGGTACCCTCGACTCGACAAAATCCCATAGAGTTATTATACGTATAGTAGGAGAACCATAGGCAGGCCTAAGAGTGCGAGGGTCCAGTAATAAAGAAAGAAGATGAGAGACCTATACTTATCTTTATTTAATATAGGTAGACAGATAGGTAACCTCATTTGCTTTCTCTGTTTTTTCGGTCGGCACATTTTAGGCTGGCTCCGCTACTTTAAGTATAATAACTCTATGTATAATCCCACTGGGGCTATGACTGTAGAAGGCGTTATATAACCTACATGATAAGTGTATCTCTGATGCCCTTAAACCAATATTTTTGCATATCATGTATGTGCGTCACTCTTTAACACGCCAAATGCGGGTCTACTTAGCATTACGAATTAGGCATGTTAACTGATTTACACCAGTGGCTTTATGAGTGTGCATATTACAGTATCTATAACAGAAACCATTAATCAATAAACGTTCTTTTATTACATATATGTGAACTAATTGAACTGAAGCTTTCAACAAGGATTCGTGCAACTCTCAAAATTTATAAACAAGAAATCTACGCTAAGAAACAGAGACTTTTTTTTAAAGAGGCTTAATACATATTTAAATTGATGAGGATTTCCGTCCGTTGTCAACCTACGTCATGTTTCATATTTAAAAAAACAATGTTTATTAATTACTTACATTTATCAAATGAAAATTGTATATGTAACCCCTATAATTTTATAAGCTAGAAAATCTTTTATAACATAACTATCACATAGAATTCGGTTTCTTCCAAAGATTTGAGTTGTCCCAAATGAAAACACTACATTATAATATCAGCGGAATTTTATTTGACACAATAGGCGGTTCTATTTGTATGACTTTAACGGTGGACGATCTAACGATAATTTAATTTGCGTAAATAGGTACTTCTTACCATCGTCAATCCACGATTCAACACTTTTTAGGAACTAGATGGAGTAATCATACGCAATACCCCGCATATGCTTGAACAACAGCCTCAGCCGTTCGAAGCAGCAACTAAGTGGGGATCACGCAATACAGCATTAATATAGCCAATAAAAAATTAATACAAACGAACATAGTACCCTCTCCTTTTGGAAGTCGGCTAAAAATGCGCGTTTTCGATACTGCGATCAAACACAACTATTATAGTCACCAAAACGTATCAATACTTTCGTACAAAATGTGAACAGCCGATTCTAAAAATATCTAGGTTCTAAAAAAACCTTATCATTCTATGTATAGACAATTCAAAAACAAACATTTCCTCTTATTCTTTTACTCATGTGTCATAATTTGTAATGAATTTTGAACTTATTTAAGTCAGCGTGACGTTAGCCAATCAATAAGCCAATACTGATAACGGAAATAATTGTTTGAATGGCATATTACATATCTAAATAAGCATAAGTACGGATTAATGCGACGGTAAGACGATAATGTATGAAAATCATTATTATCTATTATTCAAATCGTGTTTACATTGAACGTAGTATCGCTGCTAGATTTATATTTAGACACCTGTCAGACACTTCGCTCTCTGATTGCCAATAAGTTAGTATACAGATGAATCAGATTTTTTGCGTCATTACATGTGGTATTTCTATTCACTATAGTGATTATAATTTCTCATCTTAGTAAAGACCTTCCTACTAGAGTCTGTCAAACTGTAAGCAATACAGACATGAGAATCGCACCAAAATCGGACCAGCTGCTGTACGGTATAGTTATATTATATTACATTTTTTGTGGACTTCTAAGGGCCAATATATAATACGGTCTGTGCATCTAATTCACTTAATTGATTATATACGAAAACTAAAAGCCTAAAATACTAATAGTTTTCTAAATTTTAATGACACGAATTCTCCGATTAGCTGGTAAATTACATGTATCGTAGCTAATGTATTATTAATTAAAATACTCATAAATTTTTCCAATGCAGCCCCTATCGCATTGGCACTAATTGAATTGGTTCCATACGCAACTATTAATTGTCGTTTTAATTTAGACTTTTTTCTATTCGATGACTTAACGTAGATAAGTACCTTAACAATGAAGGGTAATACGAGTATTCTATTTATCAAGTCTTTGAGTAAAGTAATGCCCTTGCATTTTTCTCCTATCTCTAACTCAACGAACGCGTATGGCTTAGCGGTGCAAGCGTTGAGCGAATAATGCACATTTCGCTACGCTTATAAGATCTATGTCATACATTTCTTTTAGCGCTTAACACTTGAAGCGCCAAACGAACGTTAGGGGCCCTCGGATAAGGCCCACACAGCCATCGATTCAGCCATAATTATATCAATCTGCAACAGTAGTATTTTAAAATGTATCGACTAATCTATTCTATCGTCGTTCGATGGCGATGATCAATGGTGACAAATGACTATCGATATACCTATAATGATCGAATCTATTATTGATCACTGATATCAATTGACGATCAATCGATTTTTTACTTGTAACAGCAGTGTTAAGCGCTGCTGTGTTCTGGTCTGAAGGGTGTGGTAAGGAAGGCATACTTATACGAGACGTTCCAACGTTGCCCTCAGAGGTAGCAACCTCAGGTAGGAGATGGCCGACCTCAGGTAGGACTGTGATCTTATCTGGGGTTGATTACAGATGTCCATCATGGGCAGCAGTGGCCATTTATCATTAGGTGGGCTGCTTGCTCGTTCGCTACTTCCATATCAATAAAAAAACCTTTTCTATTTATCTGACAGATTGACAGATTCTGAAGCAGTATTTTATGTTGATCATTTGATTTTGCATTATTTTATTACATGTTCTGAATAACACATTAAACAAAGGGGCTCAAGTGCTACTTATTGGCTGTTATAAAAAAAAATTACAAAACTACGCATAATATTGACAGAAGTAAAAGTTGTTATCATATATTTATCTGTCTCGATCCAAGTTCGAATTGCAAGGCAAGTCAATGAAGTGACATGTGTATATTCGTATACGACATGTGAATTACGAAAGACAGCTTTTTTAGAGCGTAACGAAATTTATTACGATTAACTGTATATTATGCAAATTTATTAAATATTGTAATTTGGTCAATGCACCTAGGCTTAAATAACTTTTCAACTATACTATATCGAATTTAATTATCATTTTACATATTTTTAATGAGCGTAGTATGAAAAAGATTTATCAGTGTTATTTATGCTATATCTCCATACGTTTTTGAAGGAAGGCAATTTTTCAACTTCCATTCTCCTTGTTGGTCAAAAACGACTGTCGACGCAAATGTAGATATTAAGGTGTAGTGTTTTGTTGTTGAATGCTATATGTTTGTTGGTTAAATCTAGTATTATCGGACATATAATGAGCGACAGTCAAACGAATACAGAATAGGACTGAACAAGCAAACCGGAAGTACTATTCAACAATGTCATTACACATAATCATCTTGTCCAAATAGTCGGTAATTTGATGGTTAGCTAAATTACAACGCGTTAAGAAAAACACGTGCATACACAGCTTTAGAATTCTACGATAGCCTTGTACAAGTAGCAGATTATAATATAATATAGTTATATCGTAAATAACTATTGCAAAGTTTGAAATTTCTCTGCGAGAAGCTTAATAGAGTATGTATTAAATAGTATTAGAAGTTGTGAAACCTGCGACTTATAAAATCTATACTTGTGCAAAATAATTATGGTATGTATAGAGGAATGATTTAAGACTCTATCCGCCCCCAAATGTAGTTAGCCTTCGCCACAACGTCAATCCTTTTTAGAAATCGTTGAACTTCCGTCGCGATTGTGACAATGTTTTCATAGTCGCGAGTATAATGTCCCCCTCCTTACAAAGTGGAAGTCCTGCAAAATCTCCTTGGTCCTTTCTAAGATAATCATATTGACGGTGACCGGAAATATTACACTTTTTGTGGTCACAAGCGCATAGTAGAGATAGTATCCTTATTTACATTTCAATTTAATAATTAGCAACACCATACCTAAAATCTAAATGTATGCCTCTTTGAACAAGGGAGTTATAGGTGCAATCGTATGTACCCAATTTCTATTTTTTTATGTTATGGAAGTAGCACACAAGCGTGAATTCTGCTTCTTCCGTGGTGTTTCATCTGTTGTGAAGTGACCACTGTCGCCCATGGACATCTGTAATCAACTTCAGATAAGATCACAGTCCTACCTGAGGTCGCCCACAGATGCGTTCCTACCCCTGAGAACTAAGTTGCAAGGCCTCAAATAAGTATCACCCTTACCACACTCTTCAAACCAGAACACAGCTGCGCTTAAAACTGCTGCTATAAGGCAGAAATAGTTGAGGCGGTGGTGCCGCAGCAGTCGAACCACAAAAGGTTATAAATGTTTTGTATACTTTTAAATTTCTGAGTTTATTCCTTATTGATGGCATTTTCTTTTAATCTGTCTAAGCTAGTATAAAGTAGTTTTACTTTTGACCGAGAAAAAAAGGTCAACGTCTCCATACTCCGTACAGTAGTTAATCTATATATATAATAAGAATAGGAACGTAACTCAGGCTCGCTGTCTGTGTGTTTAAAACTACTTGCCGCTTACACAACGGGATTGAATTCATGGAAATTCAGATATATTCATAGTACGAATGTTAGCTTAACAGTTAGGCTTTATTTCGTCAAAATCGATCCACGCTATGAAAAGTTATTATAATTCAAAATCGGATGTAACCTTTCTTAAGTCGATTCTCTATACAAATGGCACATCGCCGTCTTCTAAATACAAATGGCAGAACAGCGTTCGCCTGATCAGCTAGTTGTACAATAAAACCAAGCAGAAGTGTTAAGCCAAAAGATGCTTAAACGTAGCTGTCAATGGAACATTCCTACATTGGTGTTGAATATTTTATGGTTTATTCCGTTGTTTAAACATTTGATCCATTAGGGTTAATTATGTTATGGACCTTGTCGATCAACTAATCGTATTCTCGATTACATAATAATGAAAATAATTATTTATCGTCTATGCTATTTATAGTGTGTTTGATAAACGATGCAACGACGTGACCTGGTATAGCCTAATCGGTGTTTTGTTGAATAAAAGTATTTATATTATTCGATTTATTAATCTTAAATTTTATCTCAACGGGTTATTGGCTCACAATTTGTAAAATACGCATATATATTTTTTGTTATGATATACGGAGATTTATCTAACAATTCTATACGAATATGATATGTTAAATAATAAGAAAATATAATTTTATAGGCTCCCTACAGCATAATGCTGGTTGATTTTTTTCACTGAAGTCTGAGACAAAGGTAGTTGTTGAACAAACTTAAACATGATGTACTTGAGTTTTAGCATCAAATTTACATTTTGTTCGACGTCTTTGATTATATATGAGACGTACTTCTTCATTCGTAACCTTGTGTTGTGTTCATTCCGGAATATATTAATAAATCTGTTATAGAGAGGTACTAGATACTCATAAATTTTGCGTTCTAAGTAAATAATTTATTTGTAAAAAAATATACTATGTATAGCAAGCATTTCTGTTTAGACCTTCTAGAAAATATTTAATTAACTCAATTTTAAGTGTACTTGAGTTGATAGAACTCTGGCGTACGTCTGCGATGGAACCGCCGCCTACGTTTGTTTTGTCTTAAACTGTAGGTAGTAGCAGTGTAGAGCTGCTGTGTTTAGTCTAAAGTATTAATATCCATAACCAATTTTAATTCCAAGTAGATCTGTTGTTCCATATGAAATTCATTTAAATAAAAGTTGTAGATGGCCATAAGCAACAGTGGCCAAAAAAATACTTTTAAACATTCTTAGTGATCCGCTTCTCCGTCCGTATTGATACTTATACTTGTCTGTAAACTTAGCTAGTTATAATCTCTATGCGAACTAATTGTACAAGTAACCTTATCCGATGTGCAATCGAGCTTATGTATCGGACATGGAAGACCACCGTCACGTTTTTTTACGTTCCAGTACATTGGTTAATTGAAAATATCTTGTTGCAACGTCTCAAGTGAAACTGGATGTGTTTTCCCACATCTGGAGTGAACGAGATACAATAGATCTTTGTTTATGTTTAAAACGGTACATTTTTTATTACTTATATTGTTTCAATTGCGTACCGGCCTATTTTAATTGTCAATGCTACTTGTTTACGGTCCTTGTCTATGTCGACAAGATTAATTTGTTAAGTCTCCATCAAAGCGTACGACTCCAGTACGATGAGACAACTTCCGTGGTGTTGTAAATGTCCATAGATGGTGGTGATCACTTATGGTGGCCCTTGAGTCACTGTTATGATTTTATTGATAACTGATTGAATCTATACTTATATTATAAAGCAGAATAGATTGTGACTTTGTTTGTTTATTTCTTTCTTTGTACGGGTTAATTTAATATGATATAGCATTTATTTGGGAAGGCTTTAGGTTATACATTTTTAAAATCGATTTTTCAAAACAGAGATACAGGTAACCGATCTTACTTTGAGTTGAACACCATACCATACCCTAATGTATGAGACATTAGGGGATCTATACGGAAACTGGTCTTGCAAGCTATTCAATTATTGATAAAATTAGATAGTGTTTGCGACTTTGTCTTTATGGATCTTACGTATTTTTTAATTTTCTTATGACTTCAAATATAGGTTTTATCTTTTTATATAGACATACTCCGTGATTAATAAACACATACATATGAAAATAAAAACAAATGAAGATTATTGTATAAACTGTAGATATAAGTGTGAAAAGTTCATAGTAGAATTTAGTTAAAGATTTGAATAACTATTAATTTGCAAGATAAGTACCTTCTACCCACTATTGATAATGATGCTTCAAGTGCAACATGGAACACGAAAACAAATATATTATCCTAGACAGAAACTAAACCGGAGCCTCTGTAGGTACATATCAGACCTACATAATTTACTTTTACTACGTGTGGGTCCTTTTTTTTAATCCAATAACAAAAGAATCGTTCCAGGGGCTCTACCGACCTTCAAGATTCATTTGTTTCTTTAGCAAATCGACCGAGATGACTTTGAATATAACCAGTTGATTTGAAACAATATCCTTCTCATAATCATTAATACGTGTTAAGTGTTTCGTCGTTTACAATTAATTTGCATGTCGTTTTACTTATCCTCGGCGCGTTTCAATTAGATTCGCGCGGGTTCGGCGCCTTAATCGTCTCGTTTAGCGAGATGTTAATCGTAATAATCGTCCGTCAGTAGCCTTCTTGATGGTGATATATGTATGAGTCGCGGTGAATTGTCGCGATTCGGTATTGTACATGTTGCCTATAAAGTAGCTAAATTTGACCTAACTGGGTAACTTCTTTGGCTGTGTTCTTCTGAAAGATCTTTGGCTACTCTCGAACCGTAGTAATCGTACCCACAAGCGAAGTTGGGAAGAAGCCTATAATTACTAAATATTTTTAGTCTTTTTAAACCAAGATTGCATCTACTACCTTATATACCTTTCATTAATTATTTCTAATAATCTGTAACATATATGCTTCACTAAATATCGTCCTTATTTCAGTTATTATTTAGTAACGGATTATTACATTACCTTTTAATCTTCATTCATTATAGAAGCGAAAAACCATTGTCTATTGGTTTTTTGAAGTAAAATGTCACATCCATGTGGCTTATAACAATTGTAAGATTAGCTAGGCATTATCCATAAACGCGGTATTGGTAGACTGGCCGCGACATGCGCCCAGACGGCCCCAGATGCAGTCCAAGTGCATGGCGCCGTGGTGCATTGAGTGGAAGCCTTCCTTGTGCGGCTGTCACGAATCGTTTACTTCAATAAACATGCATAGTTGTGAGTACAACTTACATTTTTATGTGACATAAATAAGTATTGGGTAGTCGATCGAAATTTGTTTTACGTTGATGTCTCCATCACGTTAATCCTTATTGTAGCAGTTATAGTTTTTCTTGTTTTACAAATGTTTCTTGCATCATAAAATTGGCGACAAATATGTACGTATAACTTTATTTTACACTTTATTTATATTTTTAATTGTTATTTATTTTTACAGTTGCAAATAAGTCATTCTCGTTTTCGTGTACCTACTGTAAAAACTCTATTTTTGCCTGTATATATATGTTTATTTCATCGGAAGTTATTTTT
>DWNY01002671.1:0-10774 GCA_018250635.1 Telegonus apastus | reverse complement strand
CTGCACGCAGTAATTGAGAACTGATTACGCAATTTTTTGCTTCACGTATTAATATATAGGTAAGCTGAAAGTTTGTGAGGATGGATGGATGTTTGTTACTCTATAACTGCAGAATGGTTGAGGAGATTTGGATGAAATTTGCTACAGATATAGATTAGATATAGAATATGGTCTAGAATAACATATAGGCGGTTATTATTCCGGTAAAAGGAACGGTTCCTGTTGGATAGTTTTGTTTTCTTTATAGTGTACATTCCTTGACATTATTTTTGCATAGGGGTCGTTGAAAGATCAAATAACAACATTGGCCACTTTTTATCCCGGAAAAAATCAAGGTTCCCGTGGGATAAATTTCAGTAGAAATTATTAATTATATGTAGGTAAGTTATGTTAATTTTTATAATTGCGAGTAAAACCGCGGGCACGACTAGTTTTATATAATTTGGAAGTGGACATCGAGTATGCAGTTCGCTTGGTAAGTGGGCACTGCCGACCGTGGGCATCTATAATCAATCCCATATAAGATCAGAGTCCTACCTAAGGTTAACCATAGATATGTTACTACCCCTGAGGACTAAGATGGAACGCCTCGGATAAGTATGTCTCCCTTAGCACACCCGTCAGACCAGAACACAGCAGCGCTTAACACTGCTGTTATAAAGTCGCAATAGATGCGGCGGTGGTGCTGCCGGAGAGGAACCACATGTTGTTGACGACCCGCGTGGCGGAGCGGTCACCATACCGGTCTGACGCGCAGCCGGTTCCGGGTTCGATCCCCGGCCAGACAGATATCTGAATGATGAGTTTAGATTTCTGTTCTGTTTCTGGGTGTTTGTGTATTCGTCTTTGTGTGTTTCCATGGCACCTACGACACAGGAGAAAATCCTAGTGTGGGGCTATGAGTGTAGAAAGCGTTATTAAAAAAAAAACAATCATTGAGTATGTAAAACTCTCTGTGAATAAAATATGCTTCGACCACCGCTATATCTGTTTCTGTTTTGTAACAGCAATGTAAAATTTTCATGTTCTACAAGCTTAATGATGGCGACGATACCAATATAAGATTAGCAACAAAACATTTTTTCTACGTCAAGTACATCAAATTGTAAATATCTCCAAAAAAGCTATCTTGATATTTTCAACTCTGTAAAATATACGATAACTTCACATGAATCTGAAATGATTTTAGCGATGACCTCAAAAAATACCAATTTGTCTAAAAATACAAAAAACCTTACTGATTTGACAACGTCAGAAACTGTCACCGAATAAAAACACATTCAAGAGCATTTTTTCGGTAAACTGAATGGGTCCTTTAAAAATACAAACACCAATTGTAAAGTTCGTCTGGGACACGGCGTGCTTCCCAAATTCTTCATTCTTCGCACAATACTTCATTGTTGTCAGACATAATACGCGGCATTAACATTTTATACTGCGATTCACGTCATTGATGACGATTTATTGTTACACGGCTGTACCGATGTATGCGGTATAATTAATCCAACATTTTTTATACCCTGCAACGACTTAGGTACGAAGTTTGTTTTGCAGGGACATCTGTCGACGGAGCTATTGTCAGTAAGTCCGTTATCAGGTATATAATAGGATTTATGTTTAAAAGAGTTGACATATTTCGACGTGCTCTTTATAAAGTCGAGTGTTTTTATTATTTTTGTTCGTTCTAAAGATTGTTCCTACAAAAATGGAATAAAAAATGCATTAACAAGCATTAAACTGGTACGTTCAAAAACGCTAAAATAATATATACAATGAAATAAATTAGTGCCTGCAATTAAAATATTACTGACATTTCCTAAACCAACATATATACCTACATTCTACATGTTTGTAGCAAGATAAGGTTTAAAATATAATTATCGCCTTGACAACGCACTAATTGCGCGTCTTAAATAACTAGATGTCGCTGTTTTTTCTTGTATGAAGAAGTTTTGTGTCAAACGTTCAGACGGCCCTATCCTTTCTTTCGAAATCATTGCTTATACCTAATTAAAACAACATGTGAGGTCGATCTGAAGACGTGTGAATGACAATGGCAAATGATCTTGAGCGTCAATGTAATGGGTAAGCTTTTATACCTTCTCATGACATGATTCACATGGTAAATGATACTTATTTATTATCCAAGATCAGAGCCAACACAATGTGCTATAAGTATTTTTTTCTTAAAACAAATCAATTTAACAGCTTCCTACTTAACGTTCAATATGCAACATTTTATAACCTTAAGTTAATATTTCATCAAGATATCGATAAACAATAAAAATATTGATGTCACGACAAAATGTTTATTTTATAATCATAATCCGATGAAACAATGGCTGTCCAAAAATAATTATAAATCTGTGATTATGAAAATAACACAGTGGAATAGCTGTCTAATTACTACGTTCAAATGTAAGCAGAGGTAGCAGACGCAATTTGATCCAACGGCGTTCATTTACCCAGTAAACAAAGGATTTATTGACGTCATATAATTTTATGTCCTAAACAAAAGACCCTTGAATCCTCCTGTCCGCTTCACACACGCTGCGATGCACTTGTTCACCAGCATATGGGAACACGTGGGTTTGTTTAGGTTCCCATTATTTACAAAGTTACAGTGTTTACACATACCATCGATAAAACTGTAACCAATCGATGTTCTAACGTCCAATGCTTATTTTAAAATACAACATGATTCAAAAATGGTAACTGTATTTCACATAGATGCCGTGACTCGTGCTAAATGCTTGTCGGCTTTTATTCAATAAGGTTAGAACGAACCAACACACGACATGAGACTTTTCTTTTCGAATACAATGCGGCGTTACAATCAATTGGTCAAAGTCATTTCAAGTATTCATAGGTTGGCCCGGGTCCGTATCCTCATTGTATTTCATTGTCACGTAAGATTCCCACTGTGCAGTGACCAACATCGCTCCGCCTTCCAATCTTCCCAATCTGTTACTTCCCAGAAATTAATTATCTTCCATCAAGCGATTACGTAAACATGGATTCGTGACAAAGTGCGGCTTAGTCGCTTAAAAACGTGATTGTTTAATTATGTTAAACCCGTGCTTAGGTCAGTGGCGACAACATTTTAAAATCATAAAACTAAATTACGGACGTCCTGAGGAAAGTAGAACGCGAGATCCAATCCGAGTTTGCAAACAAGGGAAGTTACGGCGCGGTGCGGGCGCCGGCTGTGGCTCGGCAAATAGGTACGGGCCGCGCCGATAAGACGCCGTCTCCTGTGACTTCTATTTAAACAGACAGAGAAACACTCACAGATTAAATCTTTTCCCAGTTTATTTTTCTTCCCGGTGGACTTTCGGGGACTAAAATACATCTAAGACTAAGATGACAAGTCTACTTATCTCTATCGGCGCTAATCTAAACGAAGAACGAGTTTTAAAAGCTCCACCTCCAGCCCGTTTACTCACTGAAGAGCGCGGGTCGGATTAAAGAGATTTCTGCTTCGTGTACTATTGCGATCCTGCGACATGGTTATTAAGGTGCTTGCTTTGTTTGCGTATTCGACGATTCAGCGCTGAGCTTTCGGTAAAATATTAAAACATGGACGTCATGCTTGACAAAAGTAGTTTCTCGTTGATGCACGGAACTTTGTACTCGGTTAATCCTCAGAGCTTAACATTGTCACAAGCTCTGTCAAAGCAGTTAATATCGTGGGATTATAATGATAAACATCATTGTGAAATTATCTAAAAGGTCTTGTATAAAATTTAAAGCATATTTTTATTTTCCCCGTTAAGATTACCATATTTCCATAGGTATGCGAAAGTATTATTTCATAATGTAATCAGTAATTGCTTTAACGAGTCCGCCTTTAATTTGTTAGGCGTTTTAAACGGCTTTGCGCATTTGAATCGCAAATTTCTTAGAATATTTCAAGAGGGTCGCTGGCGTTTCGAGGACATTATCTCTTCATAAAATTCAAGATCCCAGCAATAATATAGCGTTGTATTTTCAAATTAAACCTTAATACGGCTTAATTAAAGTATGTTGGATTATTTTACATGTATTTTACAATTTTGTATGCGTTGATAACTAAAGGTTTATTAAGACATCTTATTTTAAACCCGAGCAATTATAAAATGTAAATGTGACCCTTTAATTGCAGAACACTTATTTATTCGTGGGGGCTTAAATTTACCTCAATAGAAGGTTTTTATTGTTTCAGAAAGAAATTACCTTTTTGATTGAGTCACAATCAAACGAATATAATCACTGTTACTTGAAATATATTTTTAAATAACCGAAGTCAATAGTCATACCGAATAACATAACTTTGTTTTTATTAAGACCTTATTAGCTTCTGTTCAAAATATCAAAACATCAAACGATTATATTTCTCACGTAAACATAGAGCACAATAGACCGAATCAGCATTATTAAAGCGACAGAAATCGAAGAAAGCCGAATAGAATAGGAAAAAATCTATCGTGTGACCAACCATAGCGCCGCCGGTGACCTCGTTATCCCCACATATGATGTCTGCGAACCCCGTATTAATATTAAATCCGTGTAGTTATAGCAAACTCAAGCGTGTCCCTATATATTGTGTCCCCAAGCATATGCTATTATAAATGCGAATGTGCGCTTGTTTGTTTATTTGCTTTTTTGTTTGTGCCTTCACGTCTTAACTACTCAACCGATCATTATTTGATTTTGCATAGACATTGCCAAGGGATTAGAAAAGAACATAAAATACCTTTTATACCGAAAAAGTTTTTTATTCCCGAGGGATAGAAAAATTACTTTTATTCTTACAACCTGCCTACTTTTATACCTACGGTCCACGGTTTATATTAACGCGAGCGAAGCTGCAGGTAAAAACTATTAGTCTTTAAAATAGAAGTTATATTAGATCTTTAACTTATGAATTACTAGCTAATCCCCGCGGTTTCACCGGCTTTAAAGAAGTAAAAAGACATGCATTAATATCTGCCCAATGACAACTGACATTAACGCCCGCAACTGTCGACCGCATGCGCGTAGACCGCGCGCTGATGCTTATTTCCAAAATTAAAGGAAGTCTAATTTACGTTTTAGACTTTCAGCTATCTTCTAGTGAAAGTCCCGTCAAATCGGTCCAACCGTTTAGAAGATTACTACAGCCAAACAGACAGACAGACCAATTTTTTTTATTGTATTTATGTTATAGGTAACGTGTATACTTTCATATGCATTTAGTAAAAAGTTGTTAATGTTACAAACAGTCACCTTAATTTTATTTACTTGTATAGGTTATGTTGTTAGCTTATCGTAACATTTTTATCACTATGATAGGTTTTCATAGGCGAGATCGTTGCCAAAAAAACGTACGTATGTTGGACTCTGCCACGGCACGTATCTGCTACGCTAGATGTCTGCAGATATAAAGGTTTCAAACAAATATGCAACTTATAGCGAATATAACTAATCAGAAAAGTAATCTACATAGAATTGGTCTGTAAATAATTTAATATTGTGCTGTAATGTCATTTGCAATTTTTTCTTAGGATTAACGCGGTATTATTCGTTTACGTACATACACATAAATTTAGTTGTACATTTTGCGCCAGATGTGGATATATATAGAATCAAGGATGTTGCTTAGTAAATAGATACTAGGTTTGTTATATAAGTCTCAGAAATAAACTAGTGTTATGTCCTCGTATGAAACTTGAACAACAATCCTTATCGAGCGGCTACGTTCGCTATCTCGTTATCCCACACGATGTCTACCTATAACCCTACATTAATATTAAATCTGAGCACGACATTACCGTCTCTAGGAAATATACGAATCTTTTACAACTAGAACGTTATTCATGAGCTCGAGCACCGCGCATTACCATAATATACCATAAATAAAATATTAGCCTGTTTGTGGATGAAATGTCTGCGAATAATTAATCATGTTGCATCTTCTCACGTACGCTAAAGAGGCGTATTACCTACTATAATATTATTCGAGTTCCGTTCGATGTGGATTTTGTTTCATCGCTACTTCTCCATAAACAAATTACATTGCGTTTAAAATTAGTTATGTGAAGAATCAACTTTGCTAAAATATATTGAATTTACCTGGTAATGATTTTCTTGCGTATGTATTTAAGTATGTAGATAGGTATGTCAATTTCTTTGGCACGTCCCACATCCCAAACGGCTTGACGGATTTTAACACATGAGGTATCGTTAAAATCATCTTAGTTGTCATAGTAAAATAGGCTATACAATTTTTAAACATAGTGTCTGCAAACAAAGAGAAAAGGGGGGAAGTGAAGCAATATTTTTGTATTATAACAATATGGCATTATATGAGTATGATATCAAAGTCAATTCATTTTAGGTAGCCAGGTTTTTTTAAAGATAATTCTCTAGTATTAATTAGGATTGAAAACTATTTGGTTGGCTCTTTTCTCTATATTAGTTACTTGGCTATGGTGTTATTCCAGTTCTGTTTTGACAACATACAATATCATTTTCTTCTACGATCTTGAAGATCTTACTTTACTACCATAGATGTTTTTCCTCTACTCAAGACTGAGTAACTGCTTTTAAATATTTAAATGAATAATATAAATTATTTTTTAATTTAAAAAATGTGTAAGAATCTGTATCGAATAAATTACCATTACTTCTGAGGCAAATGAAGGTCAAGAAATGAAAAATTGGAAGCCACCAAACACAACAATGAGAGGAAATTGGACGGCTATACTCCAACTTCCTTCGTCGCTTCAATAGGTACTTAATCTATACTATATAATCCTATACCCACGAAGAATATTTTAAGTATTCGTTATAACTTTGGTATCTAATGTTTTTATGATGCAAGTAAGGTTTTATGTTAGCAGTGGGTTCAATAATTTTGTTATCGAAAATGTTTGTATCACGATGTGACTCCGTAGACACCATAGGCAGATCACATCTTTTTTTGTCCTAAAACAGCATTTTCAAGCACTCCTGTGTTCTGGTTTGAAGAGTATGTTAAGAAGAAACACGAGGCATACAAAATTAGTCCTCAAGGGTGGCAACGCACGTGTGGCCGACCTCAGATATATTTTAAAACTTATCTGGGGTAGAATACAGATATCCATTGGCGGCAGTGGCCACTCACCGACATGTTAACTACATGCTTGTTTACGTAAATGTAAAAATCATAACTTTACATTAAACTATGGCATCATTAACACAATATATGTTTCCACTTTATATATAGACATTCTGTACCCCACGGTTTCACCCGCGTTTAAAAAATATATCGTAATATACCTATAAACACACGTGATAGTTGACTAATCATCTAATGCGCCTAGAGTCAACTGACACTAACGCCCGCGGAAGCGACCGCATGCGCGTGAAGCGCGCGCTAATGATTTTTTTCTATAATTAAAGTAGCTTACGTTACGTGCTAGACCTTCAGCTATCTTCCGGTGAAAGTCTCGTCGAAAGCAGACCAGCCGTTTAGAAGATTACCTCAGCCAAACAGATACTTTTTTATAATTGTATGTCATTACAAACAGACATTTCAATTTTATTTATTTGTAAAGATTCAGATGTATAGATCATGTCATTTAAAGTTCGAAATCGAAAGTACATGCTCCAACGGCTCATACACAAGAATGAACGTCATTATGTGGTACTTGTGAGGCTGATAGTGTTTCTCGAGGCGACGGAAGTGGGATAGAGTCGGGCGGCAATCGGTCGCACATCCGTGACGTCACAGGAGCTTTGTCGACAATCAGTGCGCTTAAATCCACTGATCTACACCGAGCTGCATTTTAACTTCGTTACAAATCAGTTCTACCCCCGTAGTAGAGATTGTCTGCTGCAATAAATTTGTTGTGTCGATTCTAGAATTTTATAACGTTTCAAAACTTTTTGTCATATAGTTTCAAAGAGCGTTTCTTGTCTATTTGTATGTAATTGGTTTCTCTGAAACGGCTCTAGAGGCTTTCACGAATTTTGGCATTTAGATTTTTTTTCTTTTAGTTTTAATACAGATAAATATGATTGATTGATAACATTAATTACTTACTTAATTAAGTAATCTATTCATGTATATGAATACAAATAGTAATCATTTATGAACGATTTTGCTCATGTATATGAACCAAGAATAAATAGTACTTATTGTATGGGAATTAATGCTTACCTGGTAACTATAGAAATTTAATGTTCGTAATTACGACTCGTTAGACGGTGTTATAATGTGATATAGATTTTAAATGAAATTATGTTGTCTCTATAAATATACAATACATATCTTTATATGTTTATCATATCTGTTGGATAATTTTGCATGTAACTCAACTCCCAGTAACCCTTTACTTAGTCCCCGAAGGCGTGGCCCTCGCGGACAAACAAACGGAAGCGAAATTGAGAGGAGCGCCCGGAACTGGCGGTATACCTTTTCATTACAGAATCCCTTTTTAATTACCACGGCACAAATAAAAATTGTATTTTTTATTTCAAGTAGACGTAATTGAAAAGGAAATTGCTGAGCTTCGCGGCCACGCGGCGTCGAATAAAACTTTAATATAAGTTAATGCATAGAGCCCTTTGATCTCCGCACTTCGCTCGTATTAAATCGCGTAGATGTGATTATAAAAGGAGAAGACGTATCCGCCTGTTCTATCTATAAACATTACTTTCATAGATGAAAGTCGGTAATAGCATTACGGTTTAACAGGACCTAGAATAACACAGCCTAAAAATATCAAAGTAGAATAGAAAAAACAATGTCGCTAAGAAGCCAAGGACAGAATTATTCACTTATCGGACGAAATGTCGACTTACAGAGGAAACCATGAATCTAAGAAGCGTCATAAATTATATGTGAAATAATAAAAGGAGCAAAATCTTCCGCAAACGTTTTACAAAGAGACACCCCACCGCATCGCAGATAAATGTCGCTTATACTACAATCTACTGACGTTGAAAACGTGTTTATCTCAAAAATCTGTTTTCTGTGTTGCTACAAAAACTTATCCTGAATATAATGCTGAATATTTAATATTTATTCACAAATATTATGGAGGACTTTGTAATAATTTAATTATGTATAACTTTATACATATACTACATATAACCTATCATATTACAACCACAAACTATAATAAAGGCCAATCAATTAGTGTCTGAACATTTACTGTGGAAAAATTACGACGTTACATCCACAATAATTTATTACGAGTAAACATAATTGGATATCTCTTTTTATTTTTCTTTGCATTATGAGTAACAGTAGCGATAATTTTTTTGTTGTTTTTTATAATAATTAAGTAGCAAATTACCATACAACCATCTAATGATAAGTGACCACTGCCGCCCATTAACATCTGTGATCATATAGGATTTAAATAGGATTTTTTGCACCCTGAGGCAAATCATGTACACTAATACTAGTAACAAACATCCAAAGCTATGAATGAATAGTTAAATTCATTATTTACATATGCTGAACATTGATTTTGGAAACTGCGTGCTGAAAATTTGCTTGTCAGAAAGTAACGTGATCGTCACAAGGACTGACATAAATCTTAGTTTCGATATCTCAGTTTATTACACAACAAGTATTTAAAATATTGTTACTGATATCACTACTGCAGTAATACAAAAATGTTAAGCTTTCACAGCTTTATCACGAATTGTGCTCGGAGATTACTTCACAAATTGATGACACCTACATAGGTAATAAAAAACATTCTAGTTTCATCGAAACATTTTTTAAAAAAGAAAAAGTGGATTGAAAAGGTAAGACACACGGTCAAAGGGAAGATAATAAAGCGTTGTATTTTCATTCTAATCCGTAGTGAAGTCGGGATGAGCCGGGGTTCCTAAGGGGTGCGGAGGGAGGCTCGATATCTAAAATTACAAGCCTGCATAGAGTGCCTTTCTTGAGGTACACCGTTTTCCATTCCTTTATGTTAAGCTGCCACTTTCAGGCACGCTTCTATTCAAACTATGGCCTTAATGTTCACTTTCCTCGCAGATTTGTTTCAACGGAAATATTACGTGGTAATTTAATACTGTGCAAACTATTACTCGTACTTTGTTTCCTTTAAAATTCCTAAAAAAGAATTAAACATTTTCATTAGAGGACAATCGTAATGTTTCCAAAAAAATCTACGCTGTCAATATCAATGGCATTTTTGTAAACTTTAATGTAAAGTTTAGGAGATTTACTTACCTTACTGTAGAAGCAAAAATATAATAAGCACACATATATAACATATATATATTATTCGGGCCAGAAAATATTTTTCGAGGCAAGTTTTTAGTTAAACTAAAATATTCTGCAAGGTTTTATAATAAATCCACTATTACTTCTTTTAACCGAAATATGTTTCTCACAAACTTATATTGCAACTAAAACCCTTTAAACAATTCGTTCTTGAATTTTAACAGGCACTGAATTATATAAACGTTTAATAAGAACATACAATTTATAATTTGTTTATACACAAACATATACACGGAGCATAATAGCGGCATGACCGTGTAAAATCATAACCGCATGTCAGGAGTTGAAGCCGTGCGCATCGGAGCGCGCCCGCTGCGGTCGCGTGCCGACACAGCATAAGGCTGCATACTACTGAAACCTTAAATTAAACTTTTTATATTACAATATGTACAAGTGCTCGTTGCCTGGAATACCATATTTTTGGCACATGTCAATATCGACATATTGACAGTAGAAAGTTTAATGAGTGAATAAGCTTATATTTCACTTTTAAAAGGTAATAATAGTTGCGCCTGCGAC
>DWNY01002670.1:0-10776 GCA_018250635.1 Telegonus apastus | reverse complement strand
AGCTAGTCTTTTCTACGAGCGTCACTAAAATAACTTATCGTGTGTATAAAAAAAGAAAAAACTGAAAACTTCATTCAATAAGGTTGTGCTTTGATTGAATGTCAGGGGTTGACCTTTCCTAACGTGATTTGTTGACAGGACGGATGTTGCTATATTTATCAGAATATAATTATTTCATAGACATCGAACGAGGTTACAAATAACTATATTATGGGTATAATTCGAAATATTTCTACAGCTTTGTTGGAATTTAGAACTTTATACTTGTCTAAGTTTGTATTGTTACAGTAGACGATAAACCATCTCGTCAGATGAGTTATATTGTAAATATTTTCTACGAATATCATTAAAACGAGTTACCTTATAACTTATTATTTGAAAATTAATTCCTTTCATTTATACCCATGCCTGGATTAAACGAAATGAAAACGTAATTCATTACAGAAATGTGTTCGCTACGCTATTTCTACTCACGTTAATTCAAACATCATCCATAATAATCATGGTCTCAGAAAATTAAATGTTACAGTAGACATATAAATCGATTATTACTTTTTCCCTATTATAATTCAACGTTAAATTATTCGGTATTTTTTTTTTATTTTGTTGGGTTTTTTGGACTTTCGCAGGGTATTTATCTATTAGCGTCTTGAAGTCCACTCCTGCATATATACCTTCCATAATGAGGGTTTTTTAAATAGCCATGGCATCTGCCATGGCTATTGGTGACCGCAGTGGGTGTTAAAGATACACAAGACGACTCTACTGCTTATCTTCTGGATTCTGTATTTTTATATTATTGAACTAGCAAACGAGCATGCAGCCTACCTGATGGTAAGTGGCCACTGCCGCCCATGGACATTTCTAATCAACTCCAGGTAAGATCACAGTCCTACCTGAGGTCGGCCACAGATGCGTTGCTACCCCTAAGGATTAAATTGGAATGCCTCGAATAAGTATGTCTCCCTCACCACACCTTGAAACCAGAACAAAGCAGCGCTTAATACTGCTGTTATAAGGCAGAAATAGGTGTGGCGGTTGTGCCGCCGGACTCGAACCACAAAAGTTTCTACCACCTTTAACAATAGTACACCCTAGTCGTTTATTACTACATCCCAGGTAAAAAAGGGAGAGGTGCTTTTCAAGACCGACACCACACGGCATATTTACTACCGAATTTTAAATATCATTATTTTAAAACTACATTTTTGTAATCCTTCATTTACAAAATATTTACAAATAGTTCGACATTTTTTTTATTTATAGCTTTTCATTTATTTTGCTGGGCTATCTATTTTTACTGAGTAGTCTATTTAACAAGTTGTCGTATTAGTCTAATTCGTCTGAATTAAGATTGCCTATAATCTTTTGTTTCCTTTTCACAACCTAATTTTCTAGTTTTAATAAATAATCTATCAGATAAAATGCCAAGCTTACTACATATTCATATACACATTGACCTCCTTACCACATTTGGAGAATTGAATTTTCTCCAGCAGCCAGCAAAATGAAAACTTCGTTCGCATTACTACCGTTCTTTCCGTTCCCTCTTTATTGCTTCGAACTAGTTGGTATTTGTTCTCTTTATTTGGTTCGCACACTGTACACCATTTCAATAAAACGATAGGACTATCTTGTGGATTGTATTATAAAGGGTCGTTGTACTTTGAATTAAAGTATTGCATACAAGTTTTCTCGAGACTTCTGTTATATAAGCAAATAACTTTTTTAGAAGACGAGAAAACATGCATTCTACATGATGGTAAGTGGCTACTGAAGCCTATAGACAACTGTAACATACCATACATAGAAAAGGGGTCTTATGTGAAGTCAATAACATATTTATCTGTATTCCTAAAGACTAAGCCAACAGACTAAGCTAACAGCCAACGAACAGAGAGAAATGCGTAACGCTAGAAATAGGTTAGGCGGTCATCTAACCAACACCTGGATTTTCCATACTAATAAATGAATGAAAGCGTTCATATTCGTACGACATAGGTATATTTATAAATTTTGCATTAAATAAAATTAAATTAATAACGCCATTTCTCTTTTACCTTCGTGATAGATTTACGTATTAGAACTAATGAAAATATTATGATAACGTTTACAAGTACCTGGGGGTTACAGAATTGAAAATTGTTAAGCCATGAAGTTATTTTAGGAGCTGAAACAAATCATAAAAACATTCCCATTTCGTAATTATTGAACTCTCCAGTGCGGCTTTTATTCGAAGCTCCAACACAGCTTTATTTTAATTGCAAGGCTTAATTGGATTTTACTGAATGTATTTATATGAAGCCTCCCATAGTACGTGTAGGATTACAGGTGTACAATTAGTAATGAATACCTGGGAAATCTTTTTTGACCGATCAAAGATATTTTTTTACTAAAAATTGTTTTGACCGGTCTTGAGAATTGGTTCCCATGTATTAATTAATAATTGCACATATGTAATCCTACACGTACTGTGCATTTAGATGTTGTCCGCGACTTTTTCCGCATTCACATGACCCTCTTAAAAGAGGAATATAAAAAAAATGTTTTTAACATACTAACTATATCATACGTAGATCTTTTCTATATTAGTCTAACCACGAAGAGTTTAAATCCTTTTCTCTTTATTTTTACGGGTTTAAGGTTTACGGTGTTACGATATTATCAATGTATTGTCAAATACAATATTATTCTCAATAAGTAGACCAAAATGCGACTTTTATTGTGAAAATTAAACAGGCTTGTAGTTTATTAAATAAATAATACTTGTAACACTAGGTTTACCAGAATGTACCCTAAAAGTATTTCGCAGGGAAACATAACTTATAAATTCTAGGTATGTACTTTATAGTGATAAGAATATACTACACGCAGGATCCAACCACTATAACCTCGGAAGTTGGAGCAAGCTAGAAGCCGAAACAAGCCTTAACTTGTTTTTGGAAGTTAGTTCCCAAGTGTTTGTGTGCACTTTATGAAGATCGCGCCCAGCTAACGGCTTTTGTTTAATATTACCCATTACCCAAAAGTTACCAACTACTTACCTCTTAATGGCCCAGTAAATTTCGAGAAATAGAACGAACTAAATGAAATAGAATATTTCGTATTCTATATATAATAAATTAATATAAATAAATCTAAGAACCTAAGAAAGTTATTATTTAAAAAGGGGCACTTCTTTGAAAGCGAAAACGTTTTGGTATATTATTTTATTAACTTTGTAGGTACAATAGAGCTCCCACTCTTAACGCCCACAACCCCGGAAGCCCCCTTTTAGTTGTCTCTTACGACAGGCAACTGTAGCCCTATTCTAGTTCCGGGACTACAGGGACAAAGCCTTCATTATACCTACAGTTTGATTTATATCAATAGGTCTGGTCGATTTAGATTATATATGAATCATATCTGGATTAGCCAATAACAAGAAAGTCACTTAATAAATTAAAGAAAGGGAGCAAATTGTTCGCATTTTATCCTCAACGCGCTTAAAGAAATAAGAAATGAAATCGCCCCCGTGGCGCCAATGTGGTGCGGGCGGGTAAGTAGTTCACTGTATTAAATACTTTTTACGTGGTAATCGCGTGAATGCTTTGGCTAATAAAATTTCTAGTACCTACTTTAAATTTAATCAGGTTAATAAGGAAATGTTACAAGACTCATTAAGTACATTGTTGTCTTTAAAAGAAAGCTGCAGTTCGTCGTTTATTGCTAGAGTCACTTATTTAATTACTTACTTTACTTTTTGCATTGCTATCCAAGGCTGGTCACAGGTATGTTGAAAATCAAATTAGGACACAAAAACACTTATATGTCAAACCGCCCGCATTTCCAGGTACATCAGAACCTTAGCTTGCGAGCAATCGAGGAACCCGGTCGCTACGTCAGGAACGGCGTGGTGACGTGCAAACTTTAGATCAAGACAATCTAGAAGTTCTGTTCTTCCTCGCACGCTCAAAGTACTCTTATGAGCGTGAGGAGGGCGGACTACACACAGATTTAAAAGGGATCGCGCCCCTACACGATCAGCAACTAAGCTACATGGTTCGATGACCTCTGATCACACCAGGAGATCTGCTCACTAACGACAAGTTTCCTACCACGCTTAAATTGTGGGGATATCATTTACGTTTGAAAGATGTATTATTATGGATTAATTTAAAGGAGCCGGAAAGCAGAATTCGACATCCAAATTTAATTCCTCATCGTCTTGAAGTGTTCTACCATCTTGAAACATAACTTTAATTAACATGACTTAAGACGAATCACTTTCAAACGTCAACTTCAAAAAATTAGCCAAAGTACCTATGGTATCCCTCATTCAAATTTATTTCCCAACATTAAGATCTCAATTGAACGGCAACACTGGCCGCATCGCATTAAGGAAGCCCTGATTGATTGATGCAGAGTCCCAAGATCTCATTACTTTGTTTGCCCATTAGTTGCCTTTGTTTAGATTTCTTTTGTGCCAAATAAATGTGCCTCTGACTTTTCTTGATTCGATTTCTTGCGTATAAGCCATTAGTGTCGTTTTCCTGTATATTGTTGCTAGGTACCATCTTTGTTAAATTACCTTAGTTAAAAATTAATATATGTAGATGTATCTTCAAATTAACAAGGTAAGGTTAATAATTAAGTTATTACGGGCTAAAGTGCGGATTTAATTCATATTTTTCAACATTACACAGACATGTTGTGTACAAAGAGCATGCAAAAATATAACTGCGCAAAAAAACAATTTAATTTAGCATACCTGAATCATATCCAGGTTATAACCTTGACTCAACTCGTTATAGAGGATAGAACGAGGGAGGTTTGACCAGGGAGTTACCACCGCCACAACTATCCCATAAAACATTAGAATCTTACCTGGAACCGACTGATGTGTTCCTAATAAATGTCATGTTTAATGTACGTTCATGTTTGTGGTTCAACTCAGGCGGTACCAGCGCCACACCTGTCTGCCTAATAATAGCAGTGTTAAGCGCTGCGGTGTTCGTATTTGAAGGGTGCAAGGGAGACATACCTATTCCAGACGTTTCAATTTAGTCTTTATGCATTTGTGGCTAGTCTCAGGTAGGACTAGTTTTATCTGGGATGGATTATATATGTATGTATATGTGAAGGGCGGCAGTAGCCGCTTATATTAGGTGGACTGGATACTCGTTTGCTAATATAGCGTAATATATGCTAAGTCATATTACTGCCATCACGATTTTGCCAAACCTGTAAATCCTGCGAAATGACATTCGCTATCCGACGAGTCATCAAGATTACTATTAAGATTCTGCAGCTTAAAATGTACTTGTTTTCTGATAAATAACACTTTAATTTTCATTGTGTTCTTAGCCGTCTTACTTATCCTTTAATGTACATTACTTGTACATAGAACAATAGCGTTGAATGAAAACGGGATAAAGCTAACTCCGTTTCACTGCGACGGGATAATAGATGTTTAGTGGTGGGAATTAGAGCATTAACATTGAGAACTTTCGATGTTGGTACTTTCTGTGGTTTTAGTTGTTTAATTCATTGTATTGTATTGAGTATACCAATGTTTTATTAAGGGTAGGTCAGTGCCTCAACTTTAATCTTTTTTACACTCAGAGTTCAAGTTACACTCATCAAGAATTGAATAAACTATACCGGTTTCGATAATCCGTATGGGTTTTTTTTTACAAATGAATATTATTCTTCTTTATGAATCCATCTACATATGTATGTACATTTTGTTTGAAATACAGGATACGTTTTGTTATCGGAACTAATCACGATTCATCATCAGTAAAACATCAGGACGCAATGTCACCCATTTAAAAATATGTTTGTAAAAGCGAGCAACCGAGCTTATAGTGCATGAAAAATTCTACTTCTTTTAAATCTGTCGTATCGTTCTTCATAGTAAATATTAAAGATAAGTAAACTTAACTATTAGCCATGTACAAAAGAGAAGTTCACAAACATTCGAAAACGTATAAACCTTACATCAATTGAATATTAATTTAAGTAACGATAACAATGTTAAGTGACCGTTGACGTACATTCAGGTTTCCTTTTGGGAAAGGTCTACGAACAAGAAGTAATCCGTGGATGATTAATATTCTCTTGAAAGGCTTTGCTGTGACGTAGATTAATGGATTTCCTCTTAAAGGCACATTTCTATGTAACGACACTTTGCTTATTAAATAGATTACTAGAGATTTAAGTAATCGTCGCAATCAAGATATTGCAAAAGAACTTTTTAGCACGTTTTTATTAGCGTCGGTTGTATGTCAATGTATTTGTAGGTATGTAACGGAAATTTTGAACTTCGGAATAATTTGAAATTTACGCCTATCAAGGACCGATGACAATGAATTAATATGGAAAGAGATAGTTTAAAAAACTAAAAAACTCGCTTTGCGCAAAAAACAAGCCAAAAGTAAAAATCAAAACTATATATGATAATAAATAAAAAACAACTTTTTTACAGTTTTTTTTTACAAACGTGTTTTTAAACTATGATTTACTGTAGAATAGAATTACCACACGGGCATGTAGTTGACCTGATGTTAAGAGATTACTGCTGTTCATAGACGTCTGTGACCAACACCATGTAGAACAGGAGTTCTACCTGAAGCTGATTGCAGATACGTTGTCACTACTTACGACAAAGTTGTATCGACTTATATATAACACACCTAGCAACAACACCTATGCAAAAAGAATCGCTACTTCGTGCTAGAAATACATAGGTGCGGTGTTCCTATAATCTATTTTTGACGTTTATGCAAAATTAATCCGTACTTTATTAACAAACAGTATTTGAAATTTGAAACTGTTGTAGAAAATGTGGCAACTTGATCGGTATTCTCAGTTGTCAGACAGTTTTTAATTCCAATTTGTATCCGAGGTATAACTGAAACTGTGAAAGCGAAGGATTAAACAAAGAGTGCCGACACTGACAGTTCCGAATTAACATTAATTCGAGGAATTAAGTTCAGAAATTGTGACATATGCCGACGTTTTCATCAACATTTAGCTTAAATTTTGTTTGCCTTATAGCTATTATAAGTCACATTTATCATTTAATATTTCATTTTACAACAATGTTGACATTGACTTTTGGTGTGTTAAGTTATTTGGATTTAATGATGTCTTTAGTTTTACATTACTATGTGCATTACTGGATGTAGCGTTCTGCTAATTTATGGTACTCCAACCGTATCTTTACCGTAAATTTTACAGTTCTTGCTATCTTCTGATCTGAAACCAGTCTATGTGAACCACTGTGTGTGTCACCAACCAAGCACTTTTATATTTCCATAACAATCGGTTCTGTGATCGATGTGGTGGACCCACCACTTAAGCATGCAAATTCGACCTCAACTCAAATGCTAGTTCAGATACTGAGGAATTCTGATTCAAAATTCAACTCATAATATATGGTTAGGTTCTGGAAATTACATGCAAGAAATGTTTGTGAGAAGTATTTTAGGGATAATGCGTTAAACTTACGCAAGTTCCGACCACGCAGATCAGTGAGTTGCAAAATAATTGTGCCCACATAGGAGATCTAAACCGGGCGATGTAGGTATCCATTGAGCGTGGGTGGCGATAATATTAGCTGCGAACATTATGTTTTTGGACCTGACGATTGAATTAGATTATTATATGGAGGTGGGTAAAAATTATGAGTATTGTCTGTGTGCTTTGGATTTGTGATTGTGCTTATTGCTTGAGATTCACTAGTTACAATCATTATTGCTTTGATTATATGTTCCTAGAGCTTAAAAAACCGTCCAAAAATAGTCACTAACTGTTAGACTCTAAATCGCTTATGTTTATAATAGATAACTTTATTGTCCAGTAAAAATTAGGTGCGTAATGGGAGCATTCGGCCAATCACATACGACGCCGTCTTTAAATGAGTGTGAGTTACGAAAATATGCTTATATTTGTACTGACTATTTTTTACTGACAGCGAGAGGTTATATCTATAGAGCATATAATAAAAGAAATATTGCTTATTATGTGTTTATTCTGAATGAGAAGAATTAAGATCGAGTCAACCATATTAGTTTAGTGAGGTTACTATCCAAGGTCTTTGTGTAACTTGTAAATAAGGTCGATCATGTTTAAAATTATGCTGCAGTATACTTAGGCTACGAGTTTCAATCATAAGGCATGATAGCCTAATGGTCAAATATCAGCCTTACCGCCTAGAAACAATTGATTGACTTGAGTAGCTTAGTAAAACGAACGTTCTATATCGCGAGCCTCCGCACTGCGCGCTTGGCACCTAGCTAGTCGCTCAGCGTGTATCGAAGTAAGCAATCGTGTTTTTGTAACGAGGCGCGAAACATTTTAGAATAAAATTCAGGAACTTTTAACTGTATCAGTTTACCATACAATCCTAGTTCAATGCAACTGCCGTGTATCCTAGTAAAGTAGCCATAATTCCAGTCACTAGGCTCTAGGCGTTAAGCAAGCCGCCCGCCTGTGCAGACGTAGCCTTAGGTACTATTAGGTATATTCTAATTCTTTATTCACTTTGTTACTTATCATAGCGTCTCCAATAACTTTTAGGCAGACAGTCTAGCTCACCTTTCGCTAGAGACATTTTAAAAGGATCAGAAAGTTTAGGGGCGAAACTCCGAGGGTTCTTAAGTTTTAATTAGAGCTGTCCTCGTCAGTTACGGGGAGGAGAATGATAAAAACTTATTTGAGAAACTCCCTTAGTTCTTGCCCTACTTGACCCTCATAAGGATCAACATAAACTCGCACAGACACCGGATTCAACGAAAGTGTCCAAAATAATTGGAACTGATACGGATAAGTACCGGGACTTAAAATTGAGACTAGGTAATAAGGACGACTTGGATACAAACAAATTGGAAGATAAGTGGAAGCCAAACAAATTTATTCAAAAGTACTTTCCTTTGAAACAAAATTCAGTAAGTCTGGTGACATTTACCGGAGAAATTGTGTTATTTGGATAATGAATGTAAAGCATTCAGTTAATCCAAATCAGTCTAAATTGATTGTGAAAGATTTAACATACAGCAGAGGGACATTAAAAGTTTGATAACACACAGTAGTATCGTGTGTGTATGTTCACACACACGATACAGGAATTAAATGATCCATCATTTAATTCCTGTATCCATCATTTAATTCCTGTATCGTGGGTGCCATAGACACACACATAGACGAATGCACAAACCCAGAACAGAAATTTAAATTCGTCATTCAAAGATAGGTGTGGATATTTAAATTATGAATTTGGCCGGTGATTGAATCCGGAACCCATCGCGTGTCAGACCAGTAAGGGACTGCTCCGCCACACGGGTCACACATATTGTTTTTATTATGTCATGGAAGTAGAAAACGAGCATGCAGACACCTGACAGTAAGTGGACACTGCCGCCCATGTATATCTGTAATCAACCCCAGGTAAGATTACAGTAGCACCTGAGGTAAGCCACAGATGCGTTGCTACGCCTGAGGACTAAGTCGGAACACCTCAAATAAGTATATCTACCTTACCATACCTTCCAAACCAGAACACATCAGCGCTTAACTCTGTTATGAGACAGATATAGGTGTGGCGGTAGTGTCGCCGGGGTCGAACCACAAACCTTTAAAATAAGAAATAATTTTAACTACAAGAAACATCAAACAAACAATCTCAACGCTGTCGCAATTACCGGGGTGTCGCATTGTATCAATAGTCGTTATCTTGTATCGATTTTGAGAATAACCAAGCTGAAGTTTCATACAAAGTTCAGAACAACTAATCCGTTACAAGAAAGTTTTGGGGTTGCCATACATTGTCGTAAGTTCAAGTGACATCAATATGTTGAGTTTTTATCGATCGTTATTAATAAATCATTATAATAAAGTAAGATATTATATTGATAAGTTTGTGAGGATGGATGGATACATGGAAGTTTCTTACTTTTCATGAAAACATATTTGTTAGATGTAGACAAAATTTGGCACACAGACAGTTTGTGACCCGTATAAACACACTAGCCTAGTATTATCATAAGATTACAATGTTACAACAAGTTATATTTCCTCCTAATAAAATAATAAGTTGACTTGATTGGTTTTCCTGAAAAAAGCTGTAACTATTACGACGAAATGTTTTTTGAAGACATGAATTAATTTATCTGCTAAGAGTGAGGGAAAATTTATTATTACTTGTTAATCTTATAAACTGAGCACAAACGCCCGGTATAAGAATACCTGAAAGTTTTATGAGACTCATATTTTATGTAGGTAATCAATTTAATAAAACTAAAGTTTTTCATGATGAAGAATTTCATATGATCTTGAATTATAAATGCTCAGCTAATAACTGCACACCTTAGGGTTTTTTTTAAAGTGCATTTGCATGTGAATGTGTAAATACATAAGAAGGTAAACTGTGGCAGAACAAAATATGAGATGAAGAGTTCTCTGTTCTCTTTTGCTCCTACAATCCTAGCTACAGACAATAGGCCTGAATTGTGTCTTAGAGAGAAAGAGAGAAAGAAACTGTGTGTTCGCATCTCTCTTTTGCCCCTATAGTAATAGATGAAACATAACTCCCTTTCTTTATTTTTCAACTAATATAAACTTCAACTAAAACTTAAATTTCACTTATATCTCCCTCTCAACTACTGCTCGCCTCGCCTAATCGCACTTGTAACGCTGGTGAATGAGTTACTGGTCATTTGGAGCTAACTCCCCAAGTCAAGTGTGAGTAGAGAAGTTTTACTTCAATAATTAAAAAAATATGTATATAAATAA
>DWNY01002669.1:0-10776 GCA_018250635.1 Telegonus apastus | reverse complement strand
ACAAAAAAAAAGAAAAAAAAAAAAAGAAAAAGGTTATATTAATTGTACGGTTTTTACAGTTGAACATTAAAATTAAGGGTGTAATACGTATAAACTTAAGCCATATATATACGAATCTATTCAGTTAAAAATTAAATTCAAGAGGGTGTTATTTACAACTGGGATTTCACCTTGTGTCATGAAAACAGAAAATGTGTCCGGAAAAGTTGATAAATAAATCAACGATGTGAAAACGACTGCAACGGATGTTTTTGACTGTGATGTCAGTGCAGATTATTGCCAAAAGCGACAGCTGATTTAGCTTCTTAATGCTTTTATTTTATTAATAATGAAGTATGGAAAATGAGTAGACTGCTTATTCCTCGATTGATAATGCATAGTGTTTTTTTCACGTAAGTTGATATAAAGTTTAACTGTATAAAGTTTACTATGATAACAATGAAATAAGTTCAATTGGTCGTCAACCCATTATTGTCCCACTGCTGGGCACGGGTCTCCTCTCGGAGTGAAAGGGCTTTCAGGCCATAGTCCACCGCGCTGGCCAAGTGCGATTTGGTAGATTTCCTTCAAGAACTTTCTTTTTTAAAGAACTCTCAGGTGTGCAGGTTTCCTCACGATGTTTTCCTTCACCGTTATAGCAAGTCATAATTAAATTCTAATACGCACATAACTTCGAAAACTCAGAGATAAACTGCTTATACGATCAGCTTATAAGTTCAATTACTTGTTTTCAAAAAAACTTGTCATGTGCAGTATAAATCAATTGTAAGTTACGTGTCATTTATGTACAGTCACTCGAACAGACGAACGGATAGAACGAAGGCGCTTTTTTACTACGGAACTCGAATAAAATTCAATTGCGGCGTAGAGTCCTTAGAAGGAATCTCCAGAGACTAAGAATTCTCCCGTTATAGAGTTACTATTGCACAGAAATAATAAAATCCGTCGTCTTAAGATTTCGGTATAAAGAAATTCTGTAAAGCGACTTTATACAATTCCTTGCATTACACATTCAGACTGCAATTCACAATTTCAAAATATGTATAAAATAAAGTACGTTATTGTAATAATGCTGGGAATAATTTACTACATTCTAAAGCTTTTCTGTTAAATTTCTAAGTCTTTGTGAATTCCGTCGCGACTCAAGACGCAATTAACGCCACCGCGTTCCGCTTCGTGATAACACATTACTCACACCGTAACTATGGTGTCACCACGGGAGATATAAATGACATGACAATTAAAGTTTCAGTTTAAAATAAAATTTTAGCAAAAAATATATTATAAATATAAGTGCGGTCAAATGATCCTTGTCACAAATGAAATTTCTAGAAATACTACCTAGTAAACAATCCGATCACATGCATTTCATTACATATATAATCATAAATAATTATATTATACATCAAGTTATGTACTTTGATTAATTTATTGTTCTAATGCTTGTATTACAAACATTTACTGCATTTTCTATTGCGCAAATTTTAACTGAAAAAATAAAATAAAGGAACAAAATGAGACTTCACATATGATATAAAACAAATACGTTACTAATCATTTCCAAATTTCTATACGCCCTACAAGTTTACAAAACCGGTGGAGCACGATGTTCGTCTACTAAAACCTTACCCAAACGCACACATACACACGTATATAATGTAAAGCAACAGAAAGAGGAAATCACATGGAAGAAATAACGGTTTTTCCTTGCGTATCGATTTTTACCAATTATTCATACCGCAGGTTTTGTTAGAGAACTTCGTTACAAATTATTTATACATGTGCGGATAAATTGACAAAAAATCGAATCAAACATTCGATTTCAGTAAAGCTGCATACAAGCTTGTCTAGATTGACAAAAATACAGTCCACAATTCGATTGTCTAATCCGTCAGTAGTGCTGGTAGTATCAATTTTTCAAACTCAACAGCCGCTCGGACAACATACTGAAACGTTTCAAATCCTACCAGTTTGTCATATAGGAATGAATCACAAAGTAGAATCGTGGTTGTACGCTATGTTGTTGAATGATATTAAACTCTAAGGGTTACCAATAATTTACTACATAATTTATACGGCAGAACAACTAATAATCAGTTATTCTATACAAATAAATAAAATTGAAATGTCTGTTTGTAATATCAAAATAACAACTTTTTACTAAATGCACATGGAAATTATACAACATAAATACAATTTTAATTTTTTTTGTCTGTCTGTCTGTTTGACTGAGGTAATCTTCTAAACGGCTGGACTGATTTTGATGGGACTTTCACTAAAAGATAGCTGAACATCTTAGGCTTAACTTAGGCTATTTTAAATTTTGAAAAAGCATTAGTCCGCAATCCACGCGCATGCGGCTGCCATCGCGGGCGTTAATGTCATTTGCTGTTAGGCTGATATTAATGTATGCGTTTTCACTTTTTTAGCGCGGGTGAAACTGCGGGGATCAGATAGTCACCAATAATTTAAGAGATTTAAATACTATCATTTAATTTTGTTGTTTACAATAGTAAATAAATTCCATGAGACATAAAAAATAGATTTGTGTTATTATAAAATGTAACACGGCGGCAAAATTATTTATACAAGTGGTAAAAGAACTTCAATACATCTGTGAGGCTTTAGTTTATCTGTCTTCTTTTTATATTGCCAATATAAAAATGTAGTCATTTTTATACTATCATATTAGTATTATGGAGATACTAGCCAGGTAGAAAGATAATAGTATCCATGGGCGGCAATGACCATTTAGGTGGTCGGCATAGTTGGTAGCCATAGCCACATTCCATGATGGAATCATTTGGTATTTTATTCTTACAAAAAAAGATAATTTATTAAACGTTTGGGAATTTCTGTTTTAATTGTTAAGGTGAATTCTGGCGCTACGCAGGCCATTAACAACGCAATTAACGCCACCCATGTTTTTAAAAATGCTTTAACTTTAACGTATACCGCTTGTAAACGTATAATGTGATCGTTAGGGCACAGGAAATGTTAATGTCGTTCTTTTTTACACAATTTTGGAACTAAGGCCCGTAAGCCATAGAAGTGTCACCGTTTATAATGATTGCGTACGTTTTAGTGATTCGCGGCAAAACATTTTGACTTAATTTTGTCCGTCTGTTCTTATGTAGCCTATGCCACTGAGATATATGCGAAGAATGCAACTACATCCTATATGTCAAAAATCGTCCAGCCGTTTAGGCTGTACAGCTTGGCAAAGAAATTGATATACATACTATATACGTGGTAGAATCTTTTGTGGTTCTACTCCGGTGACACCACCGTCACACAGTGTTAAGCGCTGCTATGTTCTGACATACATCACATACTTATTCGAGGCGTTCTAACTTAGTCCTCGGGGTAGCAACGCATCCATGGCCGACCTCAGGTGGATCTCTGATCTTATCTGGGGTTGATTGCAGATGTCCATTGGCAGCACTGGCCACTTACCATCAGGTGGGTTGCATGCTCGTTACCTACTTCCATAACATAATAAATACATACATACGCTCGTAAAACATTATCCTCGTAATTACGCAGTCGGGTGAAAATATGATTTTCTCTCCGTCGGCATGTTCAATTTCTGTAGAGGTATACGTAATTTAACTCCGCACACTACAAAAATGTTTGCATATCCTGTTATTTAAGTTACTGTTCGAGTCTACTGTTACCTAGCTTATATTTTGCCATGTTATGCAATATTTTCTAATAGAAATATTTCCAAAGAATAGATAGCTTACATTACAACTGAATTCGAGCCTCGCTAACAAGCTTGTGTGGTTTTTTGACAATAACAAAAGAAGATAAGAGTTGATCATATTTGGATATAGCTTGGTCAACAAATAAACATATTTCGACCTACAAGTTGTTGATGTCTGTATGATAACAAAAAACAATAACCACAGCCATTTCACAAGCTCGTGTACTTACCAACCATTTATAATATATTCTATACTTATAAATCTAAGCATATTTGTACACACATCACATACAGACAGATAGCTTTTCCACAAAAGCTGTCTGTCTATATGTGAACGATTTTCTCAAAATATATCTACTGAACGGATTTTTGTACGGTTTTTACTGAATGTAATGCAATTCTTGAGTTTAGTACTCGTACGTTATGGTTTTATGTAAATTAACTGAAATATAACGATTACTATTGAAGAGGTCGTGTGGTTGAAAAGCTCGCATGCTGGGAGCTTTACTCGCGTGCCTAGATCTACAAAAATACTGTTTGTCCGGGGTAAACTCAGGGACGGCTGAACCAATTTTGATGGGACTTTCACTGGAAGATACAGGAGGTGAAGCAGCATATAGGCAACATAATATACTTTTTACCGCGGGATTTATGCGGAAAAAACTTTGTAACGTAGTAGCGGGTAGTATAAAAGAGAAAAAAAGTACCTACTCAAAAATTTGGTGTCTTATTTCTTTTTATCTCATTATATCTGTATGACATTTGGATCGATCAATTGAAGTTTTATTTATATGAGTGAAAACGCAGAACTAAACCAAATTTTATGATTTACCTTAAAACAACTTTATTACTTTAAAAACAATAATATCTAAATCAAAATTTGCAGAATCCATTTGTGCAGATAATGTACGTGGAATTAAATAAGCCGCGTATAGTTTCAGTTCTTGTGATAGAGGAAGTTCACGAAAAGCGATTAATAACAAAGTTTAAGCATATCATGTAGTTGCGCAGTCTGCAACTCATTCTACTCGAATCCGCACAGTTCATTAGCAAAGGATAGATTTATGGTTTTTACTACTTTTCGTGTGCTAAAAACACGTGGTAGCTTGATAGAACTCTATGTGGTCGATTCCGGCGACACTACCGTCACACTAATTTCTGCCTAATAACAAAAATTGTTAAATGCTGCTGTGTTCTAGTCTGAGGGGTTTGATAATATTTGTTCGAGGCGTTACAACTTAGTCCTAAGGCTTAGCAACACTTCTATGGTCAACGTTAAGTAGGAATCTGATGTTATAGGTATGTGATTGATTACAGATGTCCATGGGTGGTAGTGGTCACTTACTATCAGGAGGATTGCACACTCATTTACTACTTTTAAACTATGAAACAAAATCCGAAAAATGACAATAAATGGGTTTGGAACACAGATGGAATTTAGAATTAGGATTATAGGTTCTTAGACTTCCTTGTTCTATACTCTCTGCATCCAAAAGTATACAGTTCCCTTAAAATAACCAATTTATAATTTACATATTGTAAACATGCTAATTAGTAGTTATTCTGATAGATCGTGCAGAAATAAAACCGCGCACAGCGATGTTCGAGTGTTGTTAATATACCGCGGAACATTTGCAAATGACCGTTGTCATCTACAACGATCACCGTTTCTGTTCACGTCTATGCTAATTACTTTCTAATATGCGGCCCTAAAATATCGGAAACTTTAGATAAACCCTAGATCCTTTATATAACATACTTGTAGCGTCAGAATTCAAAATGATTGTACACCTATAACTACTCGGTGAGATGAAAAAAACCCGTTGGCCATAATTTATGAAATCAAATAATGTACGTTAGCTACATGTTATTACTTTTAATTAGTGCATATAAGTAATAAATATTAATCTCAGCTATGATTTAACATAAGATTTATGGAGTACGAAGTTGTAAAAGTATTCATCATTGTACTATTAAAACCTCTTGTTATAGTAGAATAGAATACATAAAAATGGACGAGAATGGAGTGGCCTTGACATTTAGATATTTTCTTATAAGAAATCGTACTCCCATCAATCACTATTCTGATTGGTTTGCGGCGAGGTCCGTCTTGGTCATAGCCAATATACTTTTTTGAGTAATGACTTAAGTATTTGTCAATAACAAAATGGTCTCAAAATCTAATTGCAGTGTTCAGCGCTGTTGTGTTCTGATTTGAAGGAAATATGGGCGTAAATTATGTGTAAGAGAGACACATTTTTTATCCAACGTGTTCCGACTTAGTTCTTTGGGGTAGCAACGTCTGTGGCTGACCTCAGGCTGGATTCCTTATCTCGCGTTGATCGCAGGTGGTATCATCAGGTCGACTGCAAATCCCTTAGCGACTTCCATATTATAACAAGAAATGGGTTGCTAAGTGATTCAGGACAAAGACATCCTTAGTGGTAAGTTTAGCTACTAATCATCGACATTAGGGTAACTAGTTGCTAGGTAATACTTAAAAGTCTTGTAGTGATACATTTGGAGTCAATTTGGTTCATGATTCCTTTCATTATCAATTTTTAAGTTCCACTATTGATAAGTTATTTCGCCAGAGTAGGAGTAGAGTAACTGAATCACATGTATGTATTTTCCTATTGCTATCCTATTTCAGAGGGAAAATCCATTTAATGAAACTCTAGAAAGGTGTATTTTCAAAATAATAAAACGGGATACTTACACTTAAGTTTTTAAATGATTAAGAACAACGTAGCTCTGTGTTTAAAGTCAATAGGAATGCTAAATGTGAGACATATGAGCAATTTTGCTTTCGTGAATCACGTACATCTGTCTAATCTCAGGCAAGTCATTAATTCTAATTATCATCTTATTATAAATCTTATCAATAACCAAGGAATTACATAAATAAGCATATAATTCATAGCTACTTTTACTTTATGCAAAAAGCCCATAGTCGCAAATACTCCAATCTTACTTTCCTTTATACATGTGTTTAATATACATATATATGTACGTTTTATAGGAATATAGGGTTAAATAAAACCACCGGTTAGTATACAGCAATACAGCAATCGTGTTTATTAGTTAAGACGTGTAAGAATATAAAACAGTTTAGAAAACTGTTGAATGGCGCATTGCTTTTGGAAGTCGGGAAACTGCTAATGGGTGACGCGGGGATTCAAATAAGCCACTAAGGTAGCAATGCGCCAAACAACGAAACGCAAGCGCACCTTACATCATTATACATTTATCATGACGTCATGTTTTTGCCAGATCAAGTGGAAAGTTCTTTATTCAATGTTTGTAGCCAGATTAATATACAATCTCCGTGATAATGCTTTTACTACTACAAAGGAGTCCAATTTGTCTAAATAGATCTCTTGAAAGACCATTTTTTGCAATTTCTCGTGATGACGTATAATATATGATTAATATTTAGACCAAACCAAAATGGTAATGAATTGTTGCAGTAGATATTAGTTCGCGGACCGCGACAACGTGAATCAATTTGGTGCGATAGGTTTATTCGCGAATCAAATAGATCCTATCAATTACAAATGGACACTAACAATTAGAATTAACCCAAACCAATTTATTATTTGCTTTGCACAAAAATTTATCCTTTTGCTATTGCAATTGGCCTTTAGAAGTTCACTGCGTGATGTGACGTGTTTTAGCGAGTGTCATTACTTTTGATGGCATTTTGACTTCATTTCTACATCGCTGTATTGTTTGATTAAACAGTAAATGTAGTATTTTTTATTCTAAAACAATGCATTTTTTCTTATAAAATTAGTCAAGTGATCAAAATAGTGTAGTATGTAAATTATGGTTCACGTAATTACTTCACGTATTCTCGTTAGCGTATGTTTTGCATTATTAATGAGATAAGTCGTATTTCGAATTAGAATTTGTGAGTCCCGAATTCAATACTTTTCAAGTACGACATTAAGTTCACATATAAATCAAATTTACTCTTTGAAATAAAATCTTTTGTCTCAATTCGATTTGATTTTATCATTTTTAGAAATTTTATTTTAAGTAGTAATATTCACGTTATATCTTTCTTTTCATTATCATAGCATTTAGAATTGATGCAAATTCAAAGGTGCGCTTGCCAGAAGACATACTTACAATAAAATATTATTTAAAACGAATTACAAAATAACAGCCAGATTTCAGACGAGATAGTTATGCTACATAATAAAGGTTTCAAAATTCCTCAGTCCAATTTCTAAGAAATATTTAAATTTCCCACAATATCATATTTCAAGTTATTATTATAATAAATATTTAATAATTTCGTACAAGATTCATAGCAGTGTTTTTAATTAAGATGGGTCGCACTTATTCCTTAAAATTGCATAAAATCTCAAGAAACATTTTTTAAAAATTATATTTATTTAAGATATTTTTTTCAAAAAACGACATTATCATTCATTACATTTTTTACCATTACATGAAGTTTTTCTGTTTTAAGACTTTCCTTATTTTCCAAATTTGCAATTATTAGATAAAATGTGTATTTATAACAAGTAATTAACATCTTTTGACGTAATTTTTCAAATTTATCAATCCATACTCCATTCCTGCACACTTAAGAATCTCGTGACGAAATATTTTTGATAGTTTTTTTGGCACATACATTCCTCATCATATCATTTTTAGTTAAATTATCTAAACTGCCTTGTTACACTAATCGTTTTACGTTCATTTTATTTGTATGCAAATAGGCTTTTATTACAATAAAAACTATTCAAAATTAAGAACAAAAACATTGATAATTTTTAGTATAATTAAAAAAAATGTATAATGTAACATTTAAAAACTCATATGTACGTATTATTCGATTAGTGTAATGGTATGTTTCTGCAATGTTTTCACGAAATGTGATGTATTTAACTTTCCTTGATTTTTAAACGTCAATAATATTATATCGCGCTACACCATAACGATGGTAGATCATAGAGGCCAAATCCGAAATCATCGTAAATTAAAGATGATTTCCAGATAAACTAGAATATACAAAGAAGCCAATGAAAATATTTAAAAAAATCCAAACACAAATATACATGTCATGTCATGGTCTTACATTCGAATGTTTCATTATTTAGCATACATATTTGGCCTCTCATTGATTTATTAATAATGTTGATTATATTTAACATGATTTTCAATTTTAATGCCCGATATCGCTGTTAATTTTTGTACTAAAATACAAATTATATTTTTATATCATCCAACAATTTTAAAGACCGAAAAGTTATGTACGTTTTAAAACAGTTAAAATTTATTCTCTAGCTACATTCTTATCGAGCCTCCTCATTTTATTCATTATTAAAATACATAACGAATAAAAATATTTCTGTATTTTCTACCACATTTCATTCCCAAGTTAGCCTTTATATTCAATCACTCATTTAAATTTTTATATCATTTTTCGCACACTCATTACATATTTTTTTATTTCCGTTCTCAATACGGGACATTAGATTTGTTTTAAATGAACTCAATGAATTAATTTAGTAAAGTTTAAAATTTAGCGTAGGGAGAAAACAAGTAAGTAATAGAAATAACAGAGGAAAGAAACAGTTGACATGTGACCCCAAGAGTAGCGGATTACGTGAGACGAAGTAGGGGGTGCAAAATCCACAGTGAACACCTATATACTACGACACTGATTACTCTTATTCGATCCTAATGGTTATATTTGACTGATTAAATATGCAACTGTAACTGTCTCATTACAATGCCCTTTAACATTAAGAGACTGTACCCTCCGGGAGCGAGTAATGTTGAGAATATTTCTCTTCTTTCTCTGGACTCTTAACTTACTGCTTTTCGCTTCCGCATGAGTGTATTTTGTTACGTCCCTGAGAGTAGTGCTGTTGCGTGACAATATATTAGTAGTATGTAACATTGCTCGCTTATCTTACTCGCTCACGGTGGAACAAGTCGGTTACACTCCTCGTCCACGATGGTGACACTGCTTACTGTTCCGATATCAGATTATATCCAATCTGATCGTTACATCATAGACGTTTATATAGATATTTCAAGCTTACGAACCAAATCGTTTATTCATGCGATTACTTCTACCGTGGACGACGTGTTTAACCCCTATTTTAATCGATTATACCATCATAGACACATAAATCCTTAAAATGCTATCTCTGTCTTACACAGAGTAAATCTACGAGACACACATTCTATTACATTCTAAGTATTTCATATTGAAAATTAGTCTATAGTAATATATGGAAAATAAATGGGGATGAAAATAATTAGGCCCAATAAGGTATTCCCTGTCTGAATACTTAGATAAGTGGTTCATTCAAGGTTGAAAGTGGATTAGACGAAGTAAAAGTGATCCAATATTCCTCGGATGATAACGATCTTATGCGTATATCATTCAATTGTTGCTTTTCTCATATTTCATTGAATCGGGTCATCTTTAACAAAAGAGGTCAATTAATGAGACAGTTTCTAAATACTTCCGCTGTTCAAACAGTCTTGAGGGCTCTCACTAAAGCCCTTCAGACCCTCTTCGAATAAATACAACGTTTTTCTTGAGGTCCTGAGACTACTCATCAATATTCGGGGCAACATCAATGGAATACATTCATCTTGTTTTATAAATACATCAATCGGAATAAAACTGTCGGCTTTAAACGCGCTATTTCATTTCGCCATCGCACATATCTGTCAAGAGCAGGATACATTGGTGTCGGATCAGCTTGTAGCTGGTATCGCAGTTACATTTTAAATTGCCTGCTAAATATGGAACAGTTTTCACCACCCTTGTAGTAGGTATAACTACGTGAACACGTTACGTTCAGATTAAGTTCTGTGTTTCGCACGATTAAAGCTTCTTTTACACCTATCGAACGTAACATGACAGACGAAATCATACTTTTCTATATAATATTTTGACAGTTAAGGTATTTTGACTCTGTACGCTTACGTTACGGTAGATATGAATACGCTTTCTACACACTCATAGCCCCACACTAGGATTTTCTCCTGTGTCGTGGGTGCCATGGAAACACATAAAGACGAATACACAAACA
>DWNY01002668.1:0-10776 GCA_018250635.1 Telegonus apastus | reverse complement strand
ACTTAGTTTATTTTGAGTTGTTAAGTTTTTGAAATATTTAATTAATAGAGCTCGTATTTTGGGGCTTAAAACCAAATGTGAGCATTCATATCGATGTTAAGAATATGATTGTGGCTAATACTGGCAGTCATTTTAATATAATCAAGAACTACATATATCATGTAAAGGAGTACGTACTGGAGACCATATCAAAACTTTAAAATTATTATCTTATTTATGAACTAAAGTTACAATGGGCTATAAGGGGAAATTATATACTTCTAATATTGATCAAATACTGGTTATGTAGCTTATTCCGAAAGATAACAGCTTTAGGCCCAGTCTAGTTTCGTTTTTGTCTGGCACTAGACTCTACTTCAGAACACAACTGGGTCAACGACAGAACACAATACACGAAGTAGGTATATTGGAAAGACATTTGTTTTCAATTTGCAAGTAGCTTCGTAGAATCGCGAAGGTTATTTTGAAAGACGTAAATTATTTTAAAATGCCTACGTAAATATTTATGAACTAGCAACTTCACTGAAAATCGGTAAGAGTGAAACTATTCTCGTTATTCAGTTTAACAAGTTGTGTGGTTGGTAATAACTATTATCTAACTTGTAATAACAATAAACAAACTGCACGTGTTATTTTTATAAGGATGTAAAATATGAAGATATTAATAAAGTACGAACACGAAATTACTAATGTACCCTTTGTTATTTTATACTGACAATACTGCCAAAAAAACGTAGAGTCAATCTTCAATCAACAAATCATTAATGTTTCTTAACAAAGCAGTTGCAATATCCCTGCGAATGGCCCGGTAGAGCAATGAGCGCTTGAACCGAACGGTCTTTATTTTTATCCTCTACATTCGAATTAGAAAGTATTGTTCATTTTGTAGACGTGACGCAGGTGGGTGTAGATGGATAAAAACAGATTTCTGTAATGTTACGCTGCGCTAAGCTTTTTAGCTTTAGCCGCTAGTCTGAATGTAGCGCCAATACGTATTTCTGCAATATCTATTATACTTAGAATCAATGCCCTCATATATCGGTATGAGGCCGCTGCAGTTTTGTTCTGAAGAATGACGTAAGGCGAATACCTGAATAAGAAGTTCCAACATCATACTTTACGATAACAAGACGTCTATGATTTTTTTTTATATGTTATGGAAGTAGCAAAATAACTGCAGTCCATTTGATGGCCACTGCCGCCCATGAGCATCTGTAAAGCAGCAATCCCGGATAGGATTACAGTTCTGCAGCATTGCTATCCCTGAGAACTAAGTTGGAACGTTTTGTGTGTGTCTTCCTTACTTACATCATTAAAACCAGAACCAGGCAGCACCTAACATTGTTGTTATTAGAAATAGGTAGGTGTGGCGGTGGTGCCTCCGGTGGCGAACCACATAAGGCTCTACCACTCATGTACCTACTCATAGCAAATACTTAAAGTTATTCCTAATTGAAATACTTGAAAGTCCTACGTGAACTGAATAGAATTTAGTTTATTATTTCCGACTTACCTTTCCAAAACTGCCCTTCCCCAGGACCTTAATGAATTGGAAATCTTCAATTGTATATTTCCTGAAGCGAGGAATAGTTCGCGCTGGTGGTGTGAATCGACCGGACTTCCACAACCCATAAACAGTTGATTGCTCTGTAAAAGTTTAAAATGTTATTGACATTGCAAATTAAAATGCATTATATGATTTGATCATTTTAAAGTACAAATTTTCGATTATGTTCGAACTTTTCGAAATCTTCTATTTGAGATGATGTGAATACAATAAAAACGAGAAATATATTTAAATATAAAATTAGGCATTGGTTATTAAGTAGCTTATGTAAATACTGACACAGAAACGAAAGCTGTCTTTATTCAGTGTCATACAGTAATGAACATTTTAAATGGAATTTGAAAATAATGGTGTTTACTATGGAAATTGAGACTCTAGTGTATGTTATTTTATTAAGTATGTGTCCTTCATTGTTACGAAGTTTAGCTGCTTCTCATAAGTCGCTTAACCCGAAATACTCGCTATGAGTTATTGGCACAACTGCTTTGGCATTTCTCGTCATCTTCCCAACATTTAAACACGAAACATCCTATATTATTCATGTGAGATTTGTTGCACTAGATCTTATCAGATGACATGTTCCTCAAGCGTTTAGTCATTACTTCTTTATGTTCGAATAATTTATTGTTAGGAAAAACAAGATAATTTTCTTCGTTTTTATTGTTTTTAACTAATTTTATTATCTTTGTTTCAGATTTTTGTTTATTTTCAGTCTTTATATCTCAACATTTTTTCCACGACTGCTTTATGCTAATTTATCTAGACTACTCTGCTGCCCCGCACGAAAATACGTCTAAGTAGGTACCTACATGTCGTCATGAAAAAAATGACTGATCGATGCAACTAATCATTCATCATCATTATCATCGACTAATCATTTTCTTATAATATTAAATGTCCAGTGAATCTATGTATGTAATGCGGTTTACGCTTTACGTTAACATTCATTCACCAACATTAACGCTACGAGTGTTTGACTCGCAATTAAATTTTACTTTGTGTTGTATTGTTTGTTTACGTTCGTCGTAGTAAATATTATGGCACAATGTGCGTGTCACGTATTAATTCACCAACAAGTCACTAAATTATAAACAGTGCTAAAAATATGTACATAGCTCAGAGCAATATCAAGGTCATAATGAATACTTTTGGGTGGTTATTATATTTTTATTATGTGAGATTCCAACATTTGAAAAGTAAGCCATAAAATTTCTTGATATTATTTCTCGACTTACTTTGATCGTGGGTAGGTCCATTTATTTTATTTTATCACTGTAACAAGGACGTAGGTAGACGTAGGTATATTTAAATGCGACAAAGTAAATGAAAATTGAAATCTTGATCTCAATATAACTTCTAGATGTTAATACTTAATGTAAGTATTTTTGGTTGTAGGTACTGCACTGTAATAATTGCACTAAGTCAAACGATACGTTGGTCATGTATATAGATTTGAAATCATTTACATTCATCATATGCTATTTGTCTGGTCCGAATTAGGATGTTCCAATTGCATGTCAGTTCGATTAATTGTAATAAATTAATTGATTTGGCATGTTATCTGCCCAGTGGTAGACCATAATTTAAGCTATGAATGTAATGCAAATCGTTATAATCAGGTCGGTAAGGCGATTAATTTAAAGTTAATAGTTTTAGGTTTATAATTTGCTGTGCAACGTTTATATATTAAACGTAATATATATATTTAACGTATCTATAGTACGAGTACATACATATACATTTTTTACGAGTAAGTAAAAAGCAACCGACGGTCTATGGGATGTTTCGCACAAATAGTTGTCTGTATTACAATTGTTGTAATATTAATAAGCAAGTGCTTTTAAGGTGGCAGATGTAGACCGTAGAATCCTTAGTGGTTCAGAGGCGCCACTGCTGCACCTGTTCTGCTTAGTAGGTAATATTAATATTAAGCTCAGCTATGTTTGTGTCCGGTGTCAAGGGTGGTATGATTACAATTAAGTTTTTGACGGATAGCGAATGAAGTATCACGTCTATGACGTCTATCTTAGGTAAGACTTTAAAAAGCTAATTGCATGTCAAATTGCATTCATACTAAATACATAATATGTAATTGGTTTATTGTATTCCCAACTTTTTAGAAGTAGTATACACTTCAGGACCCGTATTTGGATGGATGGCCGTAAATGGACTGCAAATATAAATTCTCGCTTCCGTTCATCTAAAGAACTAACGAACGAAAGAACGAAGACAGAAAACTAACTACTAAAACTTTCCCATCATAAATTAAATTAATATAGAGCGCAGTGAGCATTGCGCAAGACATTAAGTATAGATAGGTACAGTTTATTCAATTTGCTGAATTACGCAAATGTCAAAAACTAACAATCAGTGTTGTATTTCTTGAAAGCATCTATCTTTTCTTGGTCAGATCATTCTAGACGCATTTATTAATCGATTATAGATGTGAAACGAATGTATAGGTAAGTATTTCAGTCTAAGAAATGATTTGGAGTGCATGTTTCTCAGAAACGTCTACGCTGTCGTCCAAGTTTTTAGCGTAAAACTTATTTGTTTCCGTGTTGTTTCCACTAATATATTTTGTTCGAATATTTTTAAGAAAAATTACGCATCATTTGATTGTTATTAGTGACGGACATCTGGCGCAGATCGTTCTGGTCTGCAGTCCGCTCATAAACATTACACACAATACATTCTGAAAAAAGAACTCGCTGAATGCATCATTTATTACTCACAAACGGTTGGAGCGAACATGTTTATTTACTTGAAGTGAAAACAGGGAAGCGCATTATAAACTTATGTAATATAAATAATACCTGTTTTTCTTCATAATACCTGCTATTAATATGGTATCCTATAAGAATATTATGTAGAAGGTGTGGGAAATTACTCAAGTTGTACCAATAACTATTACATCTCAGATAACCTATAACTGTAATACTTATTTAATTATTAAGGGGGTAACTTTTATGTATTTCGGATTTGTAAATATAAAGTTTAATTTAAGAAAATTCTATCAATGAACGAATACAGCTAAACTTTTTTTTAGTTTATAGGTTATGTACCTATAAAGTAAATTAATCAATTGCTGTGCTTAAAATGTGTAAATCTGGACAAATATGTATTTCCCAGTACTAAATGTTTATTTTACATATATATCTAAGCTTTGAAATAAGTTAAAGTGTTACATAAATAAAAAGTTATGCAGAGCTAAACATTGTATCGAATATACACGAGGAACGCGGAACCCGAAATGTGCCGCGTTTCCACTTTAGTATTTCCAGAGAAAGTCCTGCCGCAGTTTCAGTCATCGTTATTTATAGAAGCTTTCGAAATATTATTTGCTTTTTGCCAATTGTGTCAGGAAGCACTATATGTTTTATTACCTCCATCTAAAACATCATCTCAAAATAGATATTCTGAAGTAGCTTATGTGTAAGAGCAGAAATAAATCGTATTTAAATAGTAACTTACCTTATCGTTTCTGAATAGATGAAACCTTTTATTTTTCGGGCTAATTTGATAGATGTGTGTGTATAGTTAGTGGCAGCACAATAAGCAAACAAAATGAGGCAAGACTGATATAGAACATTCTAAGAAAATAGACACAACAATGCATACGTATTACGCGGTGTACCTACACGCTAATTCTGGATATTTCTAGCATAGAAACAAAGATTCATTTCTCACCCAACCCCTGCTCCAAAAAGTCTCCAGAGTCTGCAACATTCGGAGGGCTTCCCGCTGACGTGCTGGGACAGTCCCCACCTGTAAAGCAAACTTATTACGATTTTGCCCTTTTATGGGCTACATATCTAGGAGTAATATTTTCTAATAAACTATATGCAATGTAATATAACAAGACTCAATCAGATATGATACTTGATTTTTTGTTTGTTTCGTCACGTTAATTTTATCCGCAAAAATTTATAAGATATGTCTTGCAATAGCAAATTCTTGCTGCTACAAAATCTTCTGTTTCTCACAAATATAAGAAGAAACAATACGTTTATCGTGTTTTTTGAGAGTAAATCGCACCTTTGACATATATGACAACTTTAATAACATGGTGACGTAAGTTATTTAGACAGGCATAAAATTCGTTAAATCACCGTAAAACAAAACGCCCAAAGGAGCAATGCCAAAGTCTGGGTGGATAAAAATACGTGACGTTTGAAGTCCGGCCAAATAAATCGACGATCATAGTAACTTTCGATTGGTTTAGTCACGGGAGCGGAGACACGGGCTGGCATCGATTCCTCATACGTGATGAGTTGCCGAAGATGATGATGGATTCGATGTGTCATAACGCGATTAATTATTGTGTCTGTCTTACGTCTATCAATAAATAGACATTTCCTTGAATTTTAAACTTGAAGATCTTTACAGTAATATTTTGCTGTCTGATTTTAACTTCCTTAGAAGGTTAAAATTTAATAAAACAGTTATGATTAAAATCAAAGAATTGCATCGTCACGATTCCATATAATAAGGTAACGAGAGTTAAAATAGAATACTATAAAATTAGGAGTGATGACACGCTTTCTTAAAAGCATCTACTTCAATTTATGCGATCAATCGTGTACAGGTGAGTGGTGAGCGAATGATTGGCCTGTATCCAGATAGACAAGATAGACACTGCCGATCACATCAGGCACCCACGCGACAACTACTCTACAACACAAACAAATTCTCGTAGTAATTCTAATATGTTCGTAGCTCGTAATTTATTTACAAAATAGTCAAAGTAGCTATTCAAGTCTATTTTTACGCTACATTTCGCTAGATTTTATGCTATGTTCAATAGATCTCTAACGACTGATGCTACATCAATATCGAGACCATTAAGGTCTCATTACCATTGTCTCATTATTGAAATATTTTAGGGGTGTATAATTGTTGACATCTACTGGCCACCCTAATCTAATATTGATATATAAATTCGTATTATCTACATAGTTTTATTGTGAATTAATATTTATATGTAGTAAAATAATGTAAAAATACCTACCTCTCCTTGAAGCACTTCGACGTGCCAAGGCTTCAACCAGAAGACGTTGATTCACGCCGCATAAATTCGCTGTCAATTTTTCACATTTCCGATGACAGTTAACATCGCAGTCTAAAACAAATAACGTCGTATGGCACGGCTAAAGGAAAGGATTTTCTTAAAATGCGAACCTACTCACGTTAAATTGCTTAAAGCCGTGCAAAAGCTTGCGTGCACATTAAGGAAGTTTTGCCAAAACTTTATACAAGTTAGTAAGTAAGTAAGCTTTTGGGAATATTAATACTCTGTGTTTTTTCGTGTTTCCTAACCGTGTAGTGTTATCTATCTGCTTAATGTGGTGGTTGAGTTACCTTTTTTGACATAAACAAATCCTGCGGGTGAATTCGGTGCCGAAGAATCGAAACCGGAATCATTCGAACCGGTCGAAGTTCGACCATCTGTGTTATTCTCGCATTCAAAGAATTCAGCGGAACTTTCACTTGATTCTGATTCCTCAGTATCTTCTTCATCAGAAGATTCTTCCTCTGAGGATGTATCTGATGAGCTCGATGAGTGAATAATTTGTTTGTTTTTCTTTTGAAGCGGACGTGGAGTTGCAATTAAGACTTTGGGAGCCAACTGTTGCTTCACAGGTTTCTTAGGAAGTACGGGTATATCAATTAATCCAGCTGTTGGAGGTTCTTTAATCTTAGTTTGAGTATCGTCTTTCTTCATAACGGGTTCAGCCTTTTCCTCACTCATGACTGAGATATTAGGTACCAAAGGTTTTTCGGAACTACTGCTTGGAATGTTTTCAAGTTCTCCAATTTTAGATGCATCTTGTGATTGTGATGTTGGTATTTTATCACTCTCTTTCCTTTCATCCACCTTGTCGTTTTCCTTATTTTTATTAATTATCGGATCACTTTTATTACTTTTTTTCTTTATTTGAACTTTTGTTGGTGATTTCTGCACTTTTGTTGAACTTTGTTTTTTATTATTTTGGAATGTAGTTAAAGGCGCATTATTTGATTTATTTGCTTTAGTTTTAGATTCAACCTTATCATCTGTTTTTGTTTTCGATATTTGTAGCGGAACTTTTGTTTGATTAGGCTCACTTTTCGTTTCTATATTTTTATTGGCAATAATTTCTCGCGTTTTACTCATTTCTGACTTCATTTCGACAATAGGTTCAACTATATTAATTTTTTCGTCACATATAGCATTGTCTTCATTATACTTTTTAACCTCAGTAATATCCTTTTGTGGTTCTGATGAAGTACTCATATTTTCTTTTAATTCGGCAACATTTGCGTTACTTGTAGTTATTTCCGTGTTGCTGTAAACTTCAGTCATTTTCTTTTCTGATTCCAAACATTGTATTATGTCTAGTTCAGGTGATTTATTTTTGTCGTTTACATGCAAAGGAATGCTTTTTTCAGTCGAATTATTTTCATCTGCGCTGTTATAGGTAAGTTGTTCCTTATGTTCTGATGTTGTAATTAAAGTTATATGTGATTCTATATCTCTCTTTATATTTTCATTTTTATGCGTATCATTTACTTCTGGGAAAGCGTTAATTACTTCTGAAAAAGTAACTTTAGTTTTTAAATCCTTTGATTTTAATAAATTTTCTTCATTAAGTAATAATGTATCTGTATTGAGTTTCTCATTATTTTCAATTTTATTACTATCATCCACAAAGATTTTAGATTCTTTTGAGTGAGAATTTCTTTTAAGTTCAATCTTATCTTTTTGCTCTTTATTATTAGCTTCACTCTTAAAATGTTGTAAGTCAGTTTTTTCTAAACATATTATATCTTGCAGTTTTTCAGAGGTTTCACTAGATTGTGCAACAGGAATCTCATTATGAGAACAGTTGATTACTGAAGGTTCTTTTTTAACGTTATCAGTCACTATATTGTTTTGAGAAGTACCTTCTGCCACTTTATCTTCTAAATCGGGCGTAAGTTGAACTGAGTAATTTTCCTTTATAACGTTCCCCTCGCTCAATTTACTTTCAACTGGCTTTTCTATCTCCACCTTATCTTCTTTACAGCTTTTTGCTTCTACGCTCTTATCCTTCTCTTGGTCCGTATAATTGTTTTTTGCATTTGCAAATGATGTTATTTCATTTTCATCCTTATTTCGTGTTTCTTGTGTAACAATATTTTCGATTGGTTGCATTGGTGCTATTGGTTCCAGTATAGTACCTAATATGAGACTTTCAGGCTTGTTGACTGTACTTATGGAATCTTCTACTAAATTACCAATTTTTTTTTTCTTTATTTGCATATTTTCTAATTTAGTATCATTACATGCAAGTTTTTCCTTCATATCTTGTTGAGTATTAGCAATTTCAGTTTTAATTTCTTTTGTGTCTATCAAACTTTGTTCAGTGCTTGTGTTAGTAGTGTCTTCTTCAGCGAACCATATTAAACCGCGAGAATTTTTTAATTTAGCTTCTTCTAATATTTTCTTTCTTTTCATTAAGTAAACAGTTTCTCTTTTGCCAATTTTGCTCCAAAAATTTCCATCTTCGGGTTCAGGCGATAAAGGTTCTTCAGTGACAGGAGTTTTTGATTTTCTTTTAGACTTAATACTTTTTCGGTGACTTTTCGTTACGGCTTCTGACGAATTGTCATTTGGTTTAGATGTGTTACTGTCAACGACGCTTGTAAATATTATTCCTTTCTTTGGTACTCTAGGCTTTTCTTCTACTGTAACATTTTCTATTACAAATTTGAGCGGGCTTGAAGGTGGCGATATCTCTACACTCGATGTTATTTTTGCTTTCAATTTAGGTTTTGATTTCGATATTTTTTTATCATCTTTGACTGCATTTTTATTATCGTCGATACCAGGTACATCATTCGAACTAAGTTCCTTAGGGAATTCCGTTATTGAGTCTAACCTACAAATACTACCACCAGATGAAGATTTTTTAATACTTCGTCTTTTAGTAAAGGTCTTTAAATCCTTAAGAGAATTCAGACGTTCATGTAAAGAGTGATCGGATTTAGTTGTTGTTAAGGGGCTACCTTGTTCAGTATTTTTTCTTTTTTTAACACATTCTTCCTTTGAACCTGACTCTTCATTTTGCTCAAATTCAGAACCAACTTTACTTATATCTAAAGGTGCTGTACTAAGATTTTCATTTCTTATTAATGAATCTAATAAACTAGCTTGTTCCGCTAAAAGTTCCATGGAACATCGCCTGTCTGGGGACTTGCTTGGAGAGTGACTGGCAGTGGTGGATTCTGATATAGGTAATTGTAACAATTCTTGATTGTCAAGTAAATCTTTATTATTCATTGCACTTTCAGGTACAGCTATATCTTTAAATTTAAATTTCTCTACAAGTTTTTCACCTAGAGTTTTCTTTTCCCTTTTTTCTTTAAAAACTAAATCCTCTGCTAACTTTTCTCTCCATTTTAGTTCTGCTGATTCAAGTTTTTCTGTATTTTGAGGCTCATTGGCATTAACGGCTTCTTTTTCGGCAATTTTGTTGTTGTTTTGTTGCTCTACAGTTGGTTTTCTTGGAGAATCTCTTTCTTTTCTTTTCACCGTATGTAATCTAACAACGGTTCGGCCGCGCTTGATTGTAGTTCGCTGAGGACCTGGAGACGAATCGATCCCGGTAGCTGGTTTTTCTTCTACCCGAGGCATAAAGGGACTACTTTCTTTTTGATTAGTAGGACTTCGCTTACGTGGAGGCGTCGTCTTAGTAATAGAAGACGTATTGTTTATTTTATTTCGATACTTATCTCTTGAAACGTCAATGTCAGCAGTATTTATATTGATCGGTTTCGGAGTATAGTTCGAGGTGACATACGATCTGTTCGAGATAGGAGTTCTTCGAGGGCTATTTATTCTTACAGGACTCGAAGACCCCCTTTCAGAAATCGTACCAAGCATCGGAGAATAAGCTCTTCCGGTGCCAATCCATCGCGAAGTTAACGGTGTTCGAGAGTATCCCCCAAGGGACGAATGGTTAATATAACTTCCACCAGGGTTGAGATACGAAGCACTGTAAGACGATCCATACGAGGACACTGAACTTCCATAACTGTAAGGCGCACTGCTGTAAGACGGCGATCCACTGTAATACATGTTTGTCAAGTGTTCTGAATACAACGGCATCGTGACGCGAATAAGCGCTCGCGCGCGCCCTGACAGTCGTGCAGTTGAGGGCGCGAGGCAGACTGGCGACGGCCGG
>DWNY01002667.1:0-10778 GCA_018250635.1 Telegonus apastus | reverse complement strand
ACAAAATAATTATCATAATTATAAATATGTATTATTCGTACTTGTCTAAGTCTAATGCCTAATCGGGTGCATAAATATAGGGTGACATTAGGGGACATAGGTTAAGCGCATACTATAAATAAGGCATAAAGAAGTCTCGTTTATAAGAATCCTTATTCATGAAATACAGTACCTAACAATAGATCTTTTAAGTAGGTACATATTTAAAAACGATTCTTGTTTTCTCGGTTGTTCTTGAGGTTTGAAATTACCGAATTGTGGTTTGAAACGACTAATATTCAATTAATAGAATTTAACATGGTATCTAATGCTTACCAATCAATATTCTTAACATCATCTGACTCAATGTCAAAATTTTCTACAAATTGGTAGATGAAATACGTAACGGTGGCTGGACTTATCCACTCGCGCGCATGGATTCCTCCGTCTATAAATACTGCCTTGTTGGTTGGTTTTCCATCGGAGATTCTCAATACCTGTTGATTTGCAAATAATGTCAAAAATTTCAACGAATATTTGACAGATAGTTTGCTGTTGTTAAGCGTGTTATAGTGTGTTTCGACCGGAGACCGCCGCCACGCCTATTTTTAGACTCAATTCTTGTTTTTGGTGAAAAGATGGAGATACCGGCTTACTTAAGACGCAACCATCTTGGTCTTCAGCATAGACATATATTTCGGACAATGCATCGATGATTGCTTTTAGGTAGATAGATTCCTCTTCTGTATAAAGTTTCTTACAGAAGCGTATGTCAGGTGGATTGCGTACTTCAGTGTTATAAAAAGTAAATGTGTTTGGAAATTTCAAATTCCTTCGTCATGAATGTACAACGAAACGTAATATCAAATTAATTTGAAAATATCGAACGTATGGATCGGTTAGTACCTACGTAAAAATATGTGCAAAAAATTATAAATCTATGTAACTATCTTCAATAACTTACCTTAAGATCACGTCCTTCGTACGAATGCCCTATAGTGTTCACACTGACAATTGAGGGATATGTTTTTGCTAAGAAGTCCATAAATCCATGAATGTCAGCGAGCCTGTGATATTGCTTCCACGTCATGCGATGACCTGTGCGTAAAATCCAATTTCGATAATGAATATGATGTGTTTACGTAAGCAACCGTAAGCAACTTACTAGCGGTCCATAGAGTTTCGATTATCAAATAAAATAATACACTTAAATCACCATCTATAGATTATATATGAAATCCTAGATATGAATCTAGGATCACTTGAAGACTAAGTCGAAAAACCTCATATAGGTACCTTACCCTAAGCCTTAACAAATCTCTGAAACCATAATACAGCAGCCACAATCCTCTTTCTTATAACCCAGAAATAGGTACTGATTGACTTGAACAGCAAAAAGTTCCAAATCTATTTTTTTTAAATTTATTTATTGTGTATGTCCGTTATTGAAACATTTATAAAGCTATCTAAAACTATCGGTAAATTTATATCTGCTGCTGCAGACTGCAGACAATTCGATAAATTCGACTGGATAAAGATGGTACCATCTAAAAGTAGCATCAACTTTATACAATGCATAGTGATATCCCATTAGTTTGTTTTTGTTACGAAAACCTATCACACCTTATCCTTATCATACTCATTAGTTACGAAACAAAAAATTAGGAACGACAAACACAAACATGCAATATTTCTGCCCAACGTGTAATTAGACCAATCTATTTACGCAACATTTGGATTATAGTGTGTACACTCCAGAGTTAAACACAATGACAGGTGCGAAACAATTCGTCTATGTCGAACTGAATGAACGAACCCCAATTTGCGTTTGGCCAGTACTCCATGGGCAAGTCTAGGGAATTGTAGCCCATGTAGGCACCTACGATACTTAGACGGCGATTGGAAGCCCTGTAACGCCAAAAATTGTAAGCTCTTGCTGCAACAGAACGACATAGTCCCCTGGAATATCACACTATCAAGAGACTCGCATTACACGGTGGTTGCTGCTATAATTATAATATTTTTTCATGATTAAATAATATTATTCCAGATGGTAAGGTATGTCATATATCTGCAAGACACGTGCTTTATTTAAATAAATGTTAGTATCGTTAATAACGGTACAAACCTTGCCGATCTTGTAATTCAATGTCGTTCTCATCTAGCGGAGGATTCTCCTCATTGATTCTTTTCTGAAGATCATCAATTACCACTTCATAGGCAATATTCTCCCTTTTGAAGACACGCGTTACATTTTCAATAGCATTAGGTTTGATAAATACGTCTACGTAAGAATGATTGCCACTCCATGTTGATATTACTGGAAAGAGAAAAATGCTGTATATCTACGAAGATATATTATTCGATATATTAAGTTGACATTATTTACATTGGGGACTTACAATTTCTTCGCCTTAATCTGATAATAGTGAGCCAGATGCTGTTTTTCTTGGCTTCTACTTTCCATAGTTGTGCTCCGGTGTAGTCTACCTTATCATCGATGGCTGCCCTAAGGATTTGGGCATCATGTTCAGATACTTCAACGTCTTCATTTATTGGATCTACAGTTGCAGTTTCTTTTTCAGTTGCGGTCTCTAATATTGCAGGATCATTTATCTCGTCAAGAGGTTGTTTGACAGAGTTGCGAGGTGGATATTCTGGAAAAATATTGTGTTGTCTATTCTATACAAATAAATAGAATTGAAGTGTCTGTTTGTAATTTTAAACGAACAACTTTTTACTACATACATAGGAAACTATACACGGTACATACGACAATGTCTGTCTGTCTGTTAGTTTGGCTGAGGTAATCTTCTAAATGGTTGGACCGATTTTAACGGAATTTCACTGGAATATAGCTGAAGATCTAAGGCGTAACCTAAGCTACTTTAATTTTTTAAAAGAGCATTAGCGTGCGCTCCAAGCGCATGCAGCGGCCGCTAATTTCAGTTGCTATTAGGCATATTAATGTATGTTTTTTTATTTCTTTAACGCGGTTGAAACCGCGGTTATCAGCTAGTTCTATATAAAGTTCGTGCACGATCTCGTTGGGTTAATTATACAAAAACTATGTAAACAATTTACGTATTTGATTCGAACGTGAGCAATTATGTGTTATCATGGTTCCCATTGGTACTTGCAATTATACAATTAGCGATGCTATGTTATATCAAACAATAAATATTCATTCTCTAAGAGGAGTCTGACCCAGGATATGCCATCGAGTTTCAAATAATAAACCTGATTGATATTATCTGCGTATTGTTTAGGACTATTGTTTTGGTTATCTGATGCAAATTTTATGCGCAACATACATAGGTAACGGCCATTAAAAATGTTATATATTTTGTATTCAGACCGAGTAGCAAATTATGCAAAGAAAGTAGGATCGGATTGATTTATTGCCATATCATATGTACCAAATTTAATCAATGGCGAACACCGCTAATAGAAAGAGCAATTAAAATGCGTAGCTTGTTCCTCTCGTGACATGTTTAATGACTTTCTCTGGCCACGGCTTGATTTCCTTTTGTGACTTGCCTGATCTTTGCCGGACTAACGGTGTTAAGGCAGAATTTACACACACGTCCCAACCCGTTATGGTACTTTGCCATTAATGTTTATGCGACAAATTATTTTGCAAGCTTTCTTATTGTAAAGCTTAGTTCTTTTAAACAAAATTAACTCATATAGGCAAGTATCTGTTTTACACTTTTTTATTTATTTCTTCTAATATTGAATAATTGTCAATAGGTTGTTCCTCCTTATGCAAAGTATCTGAACATTTCCTTAACTTTCGATAGACGATTTTACTCACGTAGCATAAAGGCGACTCTATGCCCGGAATTCTGATACTGTTGTTCCGGTTCTATGTTATTTGAATTTTGTTTTTCAACTGATCGATATTCATACAGTACTTAATAAGACCGATACAATTGTTTCTTGTTTCTATAATTTGAATCGTTACTTGAAAGTTTATAGTTTTTATGACTACGTAATTATGATAAATTTGGGTGCATATTCAATCAATATACATGATTTAAAAAATATAGATTTAGTATGCTTATTAAGAATCAATAAAAACATAAGTTATAAACGTGTATAGATCGCATAACTTAACGAGATATATCTAAGTAAAACATATTTATTATTGGACCAGGATCTGATCAAGTAATAAGTAAATGAATAAATCAGCAATTAACAGAAGTAATTTGTTATAATAAAATGCAGATAAAAATAGATCTGCATGAAATTTATAGTTCTATTGATAGGAATATAAAAGAAAATACTTTAATCGTTTTAATCTTTAATCTTTTTTTGAGCGTTTATAAGGTTAAGTTTTAAATAAGATGTTTAGGATTTATCTGAATTTAAAATAAGATAAAATAGACACCTGTTAGGATAACTTTTAAGAAATTATATAGATAATATTAGGTATAGAGTATAATCTTCAGGAAGGCTTTAATAGATCTAAAATATTTTTAAATTATAGGTACTTTTTGGTAACTTCAAAATTTAGCATTTAATTTGAGAAAATTAATTAGGTGCTCATTTTATTTAGTGCGCTAAAAATCTAAAACTCTAATACGGGTTAACTCAATTGTTAAAATTGGATTCTGATTTTTTTCCTATTTATATCGCATAAAATTAACAGATAATATAATAAAAAACTTTTGAATTACCTTTCCCGGGTTCGAGATCGTTGATGAGCGGTGTGCATAGCACGGTGGAGATCACCGCGAGAAGTGCGAACGCGCGCGGCCACGGCTCCATGGCTACTGATGGTGGAAGACCGAGCGTCGCAGGAAAACGCATCGGTGCACTCGCCCGTTTGCACACCTTTTTATTAGCACGCTGTGATTCATCGGGCTGATCAGCCCTATAAATATGGATTGATTATATCATATTGCTGTATCTTTTCGAAGAAATATTTTTGTCAATGTGACCCCATCTGTAGTTATAAGTATTAGATGATTGTCGAATCGAAATATTTATTTAAAAAAACGTAATTGGGAGTCACACACCTCAAATCCTAATTTTATATATTGTTATGCGTTTAATTACTTGCACATTTTGATTTGTTGTATTGAGTATGATTGATTATTTTATTTATGGTTATTGATAAAAATACTTACCTAATCTAACGACAAGGCATCGTGCTGATTGTTTCGGAACCAGAATGACAACCTTTCTGGTTTTGCGGAGGCGCCATGCCCGGTCATTGCCACCAAGTTGCAGTTATTTAATAATAACACTAAACTGTTTACAGTAAACATGTTTTTCCTCGGTTAGAACAACTCGGAAACCGTTTGCTTCGGTTTTTCAACGATCGGAACGTACAGTTAAGTCTCATTGGACATTGGCCGATAAAATTCTGCCTGATAAAGTCACTGACCTAGGCAAAGATTACATAATCGAGCTCTAATTTGCTTAGATTTATTGCACTTAAGGATTTTATTTGTAATTCGCGTTTGATTTCAAATTCATGTTTAAGGTAATTCAGTCAACAAAGCAAATCTCTAAGGAAAACAACGATCTTCGCCGTAAACCAAAGTCGAGGCCTTTCTCTGCCGGTGTCATCGATTCCAAGAAAAAAGAGGCCGCGAAAGTAGCTAAGTTTATAACAAATTCTCCGAAGAAAATAACAAGTTGTAAACATGATTCCTTGATAGAGGAATTAAAAGACACAAATGAGAGAGCCAAAGGACTCGAATTGTTGAATGTGCAACTCACAGATGACAATAAGACTTTGCGTAAAAAATTAGAGGAATTTAGCGAACATAAACATGTCGCTGAATTGAAATTAGCAGAATGTGAGAAATTCGTCAGCCGACTCGCTAAGGAGTATGAGAATCGAAATGCAGAATTGAGAACACTTAAACAAAATGAGAATTCTGTTATTGCTGAATTGCACAAAGAAAGAAACGAGAGAAAAAACTTGTCCATCCAACATGAAAAAGATGTCCTTGTTATTCAAGATCTTCAAAGGCAGGTAAAGGAGATGGAAATGATATTAAGAAGGAAACATCCAGATTCGGTATCAGCTTTAATAGGTAATTAATATGTATAAAATTTTAATTAAAGTATATGTATTTTTGAAAAATAGGAAATTTCTTAGGTTCCGTTATTTCTTAGGTATTTTCGAAACTTAAGAAATAATGATCTTTTTATCATCTCTACCTATATTACCTTTTTATTCTAGTGGCAGCGAAATCATCATCTGTTGAAGACAACAAAAAGAAATTGCTTGAAGATCGCATTGCTCGTTTAGAAGGGGAGTTGAAAGATAAGGAAAACCATTTTCAGGGAATACTTTTAACACTTCAAGAGAAATTTGGTGATATGAAGCAAAAATATGAAAACCATATAATTGACGTGGAACGACAACTAATGGAGGATCGTAAAATTAATAATGAGCTTAAAAACAAAATAAATAGGGTAAATTTAAATGATACTGCGGTCCAAACAGTTCCTAGGAATAAAAATTCTATCGGTACTCAAACTGTTTTGAGGCCCGATAGAGTCTCTTCGGCTACGAGTAGACTGACACAAAATTCAGCTTTATTATTGAATAAGTTAAAAGAAGATAGCTACTTAGTCGCTACCATAAAAGGTTTACAAGCCGAACTTACAGTTAAACAACGAACTATTTCAAAAATCAATAGAGAAACTGAAGAGCTTAGAAAGAATTTGCGAAATCTACAAAAAGAAAAAGAAGGTACGTTTTTTGCTCATTTTATATGGAGTAAATAGCTTTGTGTTTTACTCTCCATTCATGTTATTAAATATGTTATAATAATTTTCAGTACTGCTTCATCTAAATCCACAAAAGAAAATAGGTAACAAGCAGGCGAAGTCCACCGAAAACATATTAGCGAGATTAAACACCGAAATGGAGTCGGAACTTGCCGAGGCTCGCAAACAGAAAGATGTTCTAATGCATGAAAGAGCAGGTTTACTAGATTCTTTAAAGCGTACAAACGAGGATTTCATACTGCTCAAGAAGAAGCGGATTCAAGATGTAAGTACCGATATTTTTTTCTCAAATATAAATAGATCATTTGATAAAGTTTTATTTGATGGTTATAAGAGATGCCACAAGGACGCTAAATTCTTTTTTTGACTCATAAAAAATTTGCTTGAAATATATGTTGTAAATCGCAGTGTAATAATTTCCCACGATCACCAGAGATGATTGTAGGTGTATTGCTACTCCTTAAGTTGAATTGCCATTTTGTACGCTTTAAACCTGATCATAGAAATGCAGTGTAAAGTGTAAAACTAATGCGATGTGGTAGTCCTGCCGTTCATCGCAGTAGGTATGTATTTTACAATTATAATTTATTGTATATTTCCACCTAGCTCCACACGCTTCAGCTAGCCCATGAGAAGGAGCTAATGCAGATGAACATGCAATTGTATCCGTTGCAAGAAGAAATAAAACTTCTCAATAGAACCGTTGAGATCCTTCAAGAGCGCGTAAGAGCAGCAGACGATAAACTTTTGAAGTATCAAATGGGTTACAAGGAAGTTGATTTACGTGCAGGCGGTGATAACATGGCTTCTAGAAGTGGTCGGATAAATTGATATAGTAAAGACCTTTATTTTTATTTTATACTAGCGGACACTTTATGTGAGAGATAATCAAAATTTCTTCGGTTTGGCGCCATCTGTAAGATCCAATAATAGCCAAGTCAATAGCTACGAACTATTCTGTTGATGCCGTTAGAACAAAACTTATGAAATTCGGTCAAACGCGTTTCTACGCTAACGAGGGTTTGTAATGTGGAAGATGAGTCTTTCTCCCAATTTATTAATAAGTTAAGATAAAATTAACAATTAAGCAGTGGACTTTTATCAGCAGATGGATGGATACTTGATTTGGTTGTATTAGTACAAGTTTCTTTCAATATAGTTAGAGGCTAAACACAATACTCGCACAAGACTCACAAAGAGGCACTGTATACTATTTGTAATAAGAAAATAAAGTGAAAACAAACACTATTAAGTATAAAAGCTTTAAGATATTATGTAGGTAAGTTTACGATATATTAAATTCAGAGAAAACTTGATTATTCTTAACCAAGAACTTAAATAAAAAGAAAAAAAAAATAGCTAAGTGTATAATATTTTTGCAATAAGAAGGACATTAGCATAATGATTATAAATATATAATTGTCAAATTTTACCAAATTATTTCTGAAATGAAAAGCGTGATAAATTCCTAATGTCTTTTTTACTAAATAAGGGAACGCTTTCTATAAATTGCGTCCAATATTTATAAACTTTGATGTAACGTACACGTAATTTGTATTGTGTTCAGGACACTGGTATCCTCGTATTTTAATTTTTTGAGTGAAAGTAATATGTAATGTTATGCTGATCACGATTATGAACCAAACGCTTGTGTGAAATCTACTCTGTTGGTAGCGCTTTGTTAAATGTTTATAAATGACATGTGAAATTAACACAGGAGACAATGTTCATTGGATAGCTACGAAGATAGTGTGGTTACGTAATCGAAGAATTATGTTAAACAATATAGTCATTAGGGACTCGTGTAGAAAGTAAGAAAGTGGGACCATTTGTTTAGTGTTAAGATTTTAGCGCTGTGCCACTAATCGGGTGCATTTGCACTGAGAATGGATCTCTGAGGCAGTACCTACCTTAGACATTTTATACGGAAGTCAGAACTGCGATGGTTGATTATAAACTAGTTAAGGTATAAACTTGTTGTGACTTCATCGTTACCTATAGTAGGAACCTAATAGGTAATACACAGGCACTCATTTTATAAGAATTTCGACGCATTATTAATCTAATTGTGAATTTATGTAAAAACCATGGTGCGATAATATGGTAGAGAATAGAGATAAAATGTAAATTTATTGCCTTTTGTACCAGTAATGTACTTGTTAAGTAAAACCGTGGACCTTGTACACCGACCTTAAACTATAGTGGAAGATGAGCCTCCTTTAACTGTACTATGTATTACTGCGGATGTACACAAAAATACTCGCTTAATGGACATGAGAGTACTGTGCCTATCGTATAACAAAATGTAAATGCAAATAGGTAAATAAGATTTAAATGTCTGTCTGGTCATTATGTTAGAGGTAGGTATTTAATTATTTATTAATAATTTGTAGTCTGTCTGAACTATAACATTTTCACACGACTTTCCCTTCGACGCTATTTTTTTACTTTAGTAAAAAAATCCCTACATATCTAGTTACAGCACTTCCAACTCAACAAAGTTCTTTTGAAATTATTTAATGGCAATTATCTATGTTCCCATTTTAATGTACTTAGGTAGGTATATACGAGTCGGTATTGTTTTAAACAATGACAGTTTATTATTTTGCACAGTAGAGGCTCACTGTCAGTGTACAATTTTTGAAATTGATGAAAATTTAAACAAGAATGTATCGTATACGGGAATTTGAATGTGTTCCTACAGAAAAAATGTCTAGTCAATATTTTCATAAGATTTACATAATTAGCTATACATATGTACTTTTAGCTTAGCTTTATCCCATCGATTAGAAATAAATGTGGTGCCTTGGTATTTATAATTAAAGCAAATGTTTTGTATCAACGCATTTTTATTTACTTTTCCTTATTGTTAGGTTAAGAGTTCTAGTTTGACTTTATGACCGTTCTGAAGTATTTGAAGTGTTGAAACGTACCTATAGAATAGAATTAATATTGTATTAACTGCCTCATACGATTGCTACGATATGATACCTGAATGATGTTCTCACACCATCTCCAATGGTATTAATTGAAGGAACCATGTCGATAGTAACAATATCTACTAGATCTTATTATGGTAAATTAATGATTTCGCCATAAAAATGGCTTTAAGGCATACAGCCGATGTAGCGAACACATTAATAAATGAAGGCGTACCTACTCCTAAATATTAAAATAGCAAAATGTATATTAAAAAAACTTTTTCGATAGGCGCCAAACCAAAATTTCGCAACCTTATCTATACTTTATCGACCCATTTTTATTCATCTTTTTACGGAATCAGATGAGTATAGTCCAATAGTTAAAATATGTATTGTAGAGAACTCATAAACATTATTATAGAAACATTATAGGTTTCTTCCCGGTTATAAAATCAAATTAATTATTTTTTAAACCACAAACGAGGTGAAGATATCCAAGTTTTAAGAGTGGGATTCGAACTCCGAAGTAGTATGAAAGTACTGATAAACATTTATTTTTCTAATCCGATTATATCTAATTGCTTACCTTATATTTTTAGATTACAAGCAACGGAATCGTAAAACAAACAGACAAGATTGGACTACCACTACAAAAAGCGGTTCGAATCTTATAAGATTTCAATCAAAGGGTGTCACCAGCCGACAGTTGATGTACGGTGCAGTGATCCTTTTTATTGCTAGTGGGGCATTTACCCCCTTTGGAGATTCCAAATTGTAGATATCTAATATATATAACGTTTTTGAGTTTCTAAGGGGAGTCGGCAGTTGCCCTTTTATGGCGATACTCGTGATTGAAAAAATTGATAAAATCTAAAAAAAACTTATTGTCTCTATAAAGTATCGTATAAATGCGAAGTTTCTACCCGTTTCAACTAATATTTCTTTGGTATTCAGTATAAGGATAATAAATATAGGAAACAGAAAACATACATGCCAGTAATATGTTTATTAACATAGCTTTATATACATTTATTGTAATTTTAAAATAGAAACATTTCACTTAGAAATTCAAATAAATTTAATAAAAACGAGGCATTAATTAAAATATTAGGCTTGGTGTTG
>DWNY01002666.1:0-10779 GCA_018250635.1 Telegonus apastus | reverse complement strand
ACGAACTTTGCACCGTTTGTAATTGACATAAACTAACCACTGGATTCCACGTTTGCGCTAACCTAAAACCATCTTCTTTGTTGAAGTTCCTAGGATATTTCTTGATCTCTATTGATTCTCTTACTAAACGTGGAAAGTAATGACGAAATAATTCCTTACACAGCATTTTCAAGTAAAAATAAATAAAGTACTTAATAACAGATATTTTCTTTCGTAAATATCCAGGATAGATACGTGAAGTAAGTACTTAGTACATAGTAATTTGGTCGTGTAGCTTAGCAGCTCTGCTGTATGTTCTTCTATCCAATATCTGTGTTTTTATCTATATTTGAAATCGATTTATTTATCGAATATCATTCGATTACAGTGACTTTTGATTTTACCTCTATTTCCTATGCTTACAGTTCCAAAACATAACAAAACCTACCAGCACGTAAAACACAGTCGATCTAACTAAGCGTAATGTCGTTAGCACTTCGGTAGGATATCGAAGATAATAAGCGCTGCTGAGCGCCGATTACCCAATGTTCAGAGAAAAGAAGCATTTTGTCTGTAACCCACGAGCCTTAGTGTCAGCGAGTGAACGAAAGTGTGCTACAATACCAATTTCGGCCTTCAGGGGCGCGCTCCCTATATCATGGCATACATTTATCATTTTTTTACAGTAAAATAACCGACTTACGTGCGGCGTGCAGTTTAGTTCCCAAGAGTGGCATATGTGACCGGCATCACGTTGAATATCTGATATATACCACTTACTATCATGGAAACTGCATGCTCGTTTATTTCCTCTATTTTATATAAGAAATAGTATATGAACTTTCGTGCAAAGTTCAATCAAAGCCGCTGTATCCAATTTCGGTAAATTTGATTTGTTATTCCTTACATCAATACTAACAGACGGAAGTATAAACACTTTAACCAATAACATCGGTTGGCAATGTTATTATTTCTTAATATTTATTCGCGTACTCGTCGACAGTACAACAAGAACCTATTAACGCTAACTGACGTGCGGCGAAGTGGCTCGCCCTTATTGCGCGTTTTTGTACCAAATGATGATAATTTTACCGCGGAGTGCTTTTTATGATAGAGAAAAGATTTCGGGCCTATTTTTCCTCTTGTTGTTAAGGGTTATCATTTGTGAGAGCTAGGTATTTTCGTTGTTCAAGTAAGTTTTGGTTCTGGATTGTATTGCTTTTTTACTTGTTAATATATTGTTGTTGTAGTGTTCTTGAGTTGTTGTTGTAATGTTCTTAAGTTTTTGTTGTTTAAGGTAATTTTATTGTTTCTTCTTGTTGATTTTATGTTTTTCTCTGCGAATATTCCCGATGACGGTAATGAACTTATAAATATGATTCATATGTCAATCTGTTTTCTATATGTGACTAAAATTAATGGTCTATGTGGAGTTGGTTACAAATGTTTTTTTTTATTGTTTTGAAGTAGTAAACAAGCATACAATCAACCTGATGGTAAATGCCACTACCACCCATGGACATCTGTAATCAACCACAGATAAGATCAGTCCTAGGTTGACCACAGATGCATTGCCATCCTCATGGATACTATTTAAGTTGGAACGCCTAGAATAAGTATGTCTGTCTTATCGCATCCTTCAGACCAGAACATAGTAGCACTTAACACTGCTGTTTTTAGGCAGATATAGGTGTGGCGGCGGTGCCGAAGGACATAGAGTTCTACCAGTTTTAATGTACATGGGCGGCAGATACTACTTAGAACCAGGTGGAGAGCGCGTTTGCTATTTATTTTTTTACAGAAATGCAGTACATAATATACTTAATGATCTTCATGAAAAACTATCTAAACATTTTTATTTTTTTAAATATGTTATGGTCGTTATTATATCTTTCTTGGCCAGGTTCATGTTTATGAACAAAAACGAAGAAGATTTTATCACTACGCTTTCTTTAACGAATGACTTTCAGACTTGAATAGCATATTGAAGGAATCTGGTCTATAAATTTTACCCGGAGTTTACTAGAAACATTTATTTATGTAAGTATTTTCATTTGTCAGAATGTCTCAGCTGACCGCCTTAAGGCTTTGCCTCATTAATCGCATTTGGCCGTGTCCTAATGACGTTTTAATAATATATGTACAAGTAGCATATGAGCTTGCAGCCACCTGACGGTGACTGCAGTAGATAAAGGATTTTGAAAGACTTATACAGGTATCTACGATTTGTGGGGATGAACGATAACTATGAGTGTTTGATATTTAAATACGAAGGTAGTTTGTGAATTGACAGCGGAGGCACCACCGCCAAACCTATTCGACTGGTAACAGCTGTGTTATGCGCTGATGTGTTCGGGTTTGAAGGGTGTGGTAAGGGAGGCATGCATATCAGACTTATCAGAGGCGTTCAAACATAGTTCTCAAGGGTATCAAGGGATCTGTGAACAATCCCAGGTATAAGTAATTTTAGCTGTGGTTTATTGTAGAACTCCATGGGCGGCAGTGGCCATGCAGTTCGCGTGCTAAATATTTTTTCTCACTTTTAATGGTCCCGGATTCCAACCCTGTCACGCTGACGTTTAAGCTATTAATCTAGATATTTCAGGATATGTTTACTGGTATATGTATTTGCGTGTCCCGATGACACAGGGAGTCATGGAGTAAAACTTTTTTGGTCCTTTTATTTTCCAGAAATAACTTTAGATAAATTTGTAAAGATCATGTACGTATAAGCTATATTCTGGCTCGGCTATATTTGGCTGGCTAGCGTGGAAACTGTGACGTTTACCGCCAAATATCTATAAACAAACCATATTAAATTAGGCTCAAAGTATTTTACAACAAACGTTGGTAAGCGGTTTCCTAATCCTAACTTAAAAGTATAGACTTCCGTAAAGTAAGTATCAGACCTTACTTATTATTCATAAAAAAAACAATAGTTTACGAAAATTAATTAATTACCAAAAAGTGACGTCATTGTGCATTTAAATTATCAATTTACGTTAATATTCATTAAGTACGAGTGTCTCCCAGAAGTCGACGAAGAATTTTAATTTTTTGATGTAAAACAATCTTTTGAGAAAGTCTATCGAGTTTATCAACTTCAAACGTTTTTTTATTAACTTAAGTATCGTCGCATTATTAAACAACCCTTTTAAAGGACGCCGAACTTAATTTAGAACGTCTGGAGGTATTTGTAAGGTGAATTTGAACTTTTTAAGATGGTTATATAATTTGAAAATTTCTTTTTTATATCATTACGTAGATCTGGTATTACTTTTTACAGTGTAAATTAGCTTAAACAAGAATTAAAAAGTTACAAAACATCTTTTAAGGCACTCTTTTGCAAGTTTTGCGATGTATGAGATGTTGCGATGGTTGCCGATTTTGTTGGCGATGATGATGTTTTTTTAATAAAATTAAAGCAACAGTCGACTCTAAATTGATTTCAAAAAGTATACACTAATATAAGCAATGTTTTTAATATAGATGCCAACAACAGTAACCGAGTAGTAACCAACCCCAGACAAGATCACAGTGTCACCTAAGGTTGCCTACAGAGGCAGAACACGGTTGGAAGGTGGGTTCTATCACCGTTGTTGTTCGACACCACCGCCACATCTATTTCTCTGGTTGTTCTATGTCTCGAACAAGTAGGTAATAATAACCACACTCTTCGAACCAAAACACAGTAACGGTGATCGCCACTAGTGTAAAGCTGCTGTTCTGGTTTAGTAACAGAAATACTATTTCGTCACGTGTTCTGTGTACATACATATGTGTTGTTATGTAGTTAATCATGTACTTGTATTGAGAAGACTGTCTTCGTCGTGTAACATCACGTTGACACGTCACGCGATATGTCACGTCACTACACATGACGTGAAGGACGTGTTGCGACATGACACGCGATTACACAACTCAAGGATCTTAGTAAGCACTTATAACTCGTATGCTACAGATATGATGTACTTACTTTAAGATAAGCATTTGACTCGTAACATTGTTTTTTATACGACTGAATAGGGCTACGGTATTCTGCTTGTCGTAAGAGGCGACCAAAAGGGGGCTTTTGATTGCGGGCGGCCAGAGTGGGAGCTCGAACCGTCCATCCAACGACCCCGGGAAGAACGGCGGTATGTGTGGTCGCATATCGTTGTAAATACCAGATGATGCGATGAGCATATTTGCTCATTTCCGTGGAGCCCGATGGGGCAATGCGTTAAGAGGACTCCGGTTGCGTTCCTCTTAAGATCCCGGAGTCCTCTTTGCAACGTTGATGACGGCCACCGGAGGGGTTTCAGTGGGTAAGATTCCCACACAATCTGGCGGTTTTCTCGCGGCAAAGGGTATCTCTTAAAGGTCTATCCCTCGAAAACAAAAAAAGGCTTATAATAGGTAAGTGTTCATGAAAACTCATGATAGATTATTTTTACAAGTAAAACTCTATTATATTTAAGCAAAATCAACATTTAACTATAACAAAATTTCTTAAGTGTGCAATAACAAAAATTAGATAATTAATCAAAGTTAAAAGTTTCTGCTATTTTATTAGAAAATTCTTAAAGTTGTTAACATAATATCTTTTAAACACGCATTCAATATTCAACAACTGAGCATTATTATCTTGGGCCTTGTTAAGTAAAAAATATAAGGAATGGAGCAAAATTGCAAGAAAATTCGACAATAAATACCCTTGTAAACGGCTTTTAAGTCTCGCTTCTTTATAAGTAAATAGGCCTGGAATCGGTTGACAATATTAGCTTTGTACAGCTTTTGTGAACAGAACATAAAGCGTTCGAGATTCTATTGTGCTGGGTTTCATGAAAAAATTCGGTTGTAAACCGATAAGATCCGCTTCCATGGAGTAGATATATGTTCTTGATTTAGGAAGTTATTTTGAACGGAGCTAGAAGGATTGAAGGATTAAGCGTTGAAAACGTTTTGACACCTAATTGTATAGTATTTTCTTTATTAGACCCTTGAAAATTAATTCATAATTAACTTCTAAAATACCAGGATTATATCATATTTCAGTAGATATGACACATCGTTATGGTATTTATACATATACTGCTGATACCCGCGTTAAAGAAATAAAAAGACATTAACTTGCTTTTTTCAAAATTAAAATAGCGTAAGATACGCGTTAGACACTTAACTATCGTCTAGTGAAAGTCCCGTCAATATCGGTCCAGCCATTTAGAGGATTACTTCAGTATTTTTGTTATAAGTACCGTGTATACTTTCATATTCATGTAGTAAAAAGTTGTTATTTTGATATTACAAACAGACAATTCAATTTTATTTATTTGTATAGATGACACGTATGTATGAATAATAATATATATATATTGTTTTAATTACGACGTCGCTCTATGTTTTTTTATTCCATATTTTTGGGTATGATATATAAATAACTGATACAAAATTTTCATATATTTTCATATCGGTATGAAATCTATATAAAAATAAATAACAAACGATTTAATCTTCCATAGTTTTCCCCCCAAAATTAAATACCACCGACTCCTATAATATACGCGTAATCAATGCCGTCGCTAACAGTAAACGCAATATTCAACAGCTTTGAAGTTATACTTAATTGTATTAGACTGAAAACGTATTTGTTTATAGTTACAGGATAATATCATGAACTTAGAAAATAGAATGTTACGAGCGAGCAAATCTGTTTATGCGATAGCTGATTCAGCGCTTGAATTCTATTCAGTAAATCTTCGACGTTCTGTAGATGATTGTAGCAGATTTTGTAAACACAATGCTATATCTTGTTTATCTTGAAGGTTGTTTATTTCGTTTTATATGTGTAATAAAGGTAACAGGGTATAAATGGGCAATTGGTTCGTCTGGTCGCTATCATCTGTAGGTATGGCAATAGTAAGTACATGGATGGGTGACCGTCGATGTCAAAATTTAATGCGCGCTTTCGTGATACGGAACAGCCACCGGTCCCGGTTGTTATCATTAGGTAGTCATAAAACCTCGTTGGAGGTATTATGGTTTTCCTCCCCCAGTTTTGGAAAGAAACCTGTGCCCAACAATGGGATATAGGCCCATAGTTCTTTTCCGATGACATTACATGGGCAATTGAACCAATAACCTGTATTGGTTAGATACTGGTTATATTGGTTTTCGGCTACACCAAACTAGAGCCTTTCAATCGGTCTTCACGGTAAACGCGTTTGAATAATGTCATGTGAGCGACGGTACTACAGTTCGATTTAAATATTTAGGAAGAGAGTTTAGGGCTGAGATAAAACTAAAAAGCTGACTGAAATTCTATATCGTCGCTTAAGTTCTAACGCCGCGTAACTCAAAATTGAATTTTTTTAATGACTATTCATTCGCTACAAGTCAATAAATAACATATTGCAATAACGCAAAAAGTTATATTATCATGATGGATAATCTTATATACTTATAACATATTCATTTTTAATATTTTTATACTGAGGAAGTAGCAAACGAGCATGCAATCAATTTGAAGGTTCCCATGGATTTGTAATTCACCTTGAAAGATTATAATTGTACCTGAGACCGGCCACAGATGCGTTGCTACCCTTAAGGACTAAGTTGGAACGCCTTGGATAAGTATGAGTCTCTCACCATACCATAAATAATTTATTGTTTAATATTTACCGAAGATATAAAAACGATTGAGTGAACAAATTACATTAAGTATAAGTATGTATTTTATTTTAAAGAAATAATGAATTAAAAATTAATTTTGTTCACATTTTACGTACCTATTTTTACGTACGAATATTTTCTTCGCGTTTTATTTTATACGCAACGTGTATTTTTATAAGAAAGTTCAGAATATATCGTTACAAAGCTTTAATTTGTTCAAATAATTAAATTAAGGAAGTGACAGCCCTACTCTACGTATGATACCGTATGCAAAATTCCAGTTGCGGCGTACGCTAGCGTCTAGCACGCTGACGCTTCCAGTCATTTTGTCAAAGGGAATGATTGCTGATTACTATCACTTTTTTGCAATGGAAGTATTAAGCTGGTTCGCATAACACCTGACTTTAAATGGTCTCCATGGACCTGTCCATGAACCAAACCATGTCTATTCTCTGGGAATTATGCGCTTTCTAGTTCGACGGCGGTATTCAACGCCTTTGGTGTGGAATATTCTTAAAATTAACAATAGACCTGTATTAGCATAGCCTTTGTTCACTCAATGCATGGTTTGACCTCATAAATCCAATTATGTTTAAATTAATTTATAAACACTGTTCAAGGCTGAGTTATTAGCGACGGAAGTTAACAGCAAGTTAATAAGGTAAATTAAAAAAAAGAAAAAAATACACATACGTAAACGTTCACACAATTATGACTACGTAGATAAAACAATGCTTACAAGAACTTGTTAATAAATCCTAAAATATAACTAGAGCACCTCTATAATCGACCAAATGTTAAGGCATATCTTGTGTAATATGAACAATCCAATTTTAATAAAATTTCACATGCTATACGCTCAAGTAAGAACATCGTATTAAATACACTACGTGCATTTTATTACATTTTCATTCCACGTGAATCATTCAATCACTGTCATAAGAGTTACCGCGATCGACGTTTATGATGTATGTGCAGTAATATCAGTCCCCTGTCCCATCCCACGCCATGACTGTCATGCGTTGAATGTTATTACACCATAATAAGTGAGAAGGTAAATTACAAAAAAAAAACGGCTAATGCTTTTTTAAAATATTTATTTAATTTATTTCTTTGTATCTTTTCAATCTTATCTGGCGTAGTTATATGTAAACGTCATTGGTCACTTGGTGAATTGCATGTTCGTTTTGCTACTTTTTAAGAATTATTTATATTACCTATAAAGTCACACAGATATATAAAATATATTTATACCTAATCAGTATTTTTTATTTACAAGAATAATTATCTGCAAATAGGAATACATATCGAAATATATTTTCTCTATCTGGAATATTAATATGAACACTCAAAACTACATATTGAAATAAAACTATTAAATAAACTAGTTTTCAAATATGCGTCCCCATTAAAATATACTAGAATAAACCAAATTTGAATTTAGGGAAATAATTAATAGCAGTAACGCTGCAACTACGATCGATGACTATGATATATGTGAAGTAATTTCAGTCCCCTGCCGCTTCCGGTACAATAACTGTCAACCGTTTTGACAGCACGAGTAGTTGTGGGGTTATGTTGTAACCGCGTACGCTTTAGTATGAGCGCTGAATGATAATTTATTAGAACTAGTAGATCAGTTACAATGGTCGAAATTCGACTAATTAAAACCATAAAAAACTTAACTAATATACCCAAATAAAAAATAAAAACCTTCAATTAGGAAAATGAGGTTTAACTTGTTAAGCTGCATTTAAAAGAAATAACGCATGTTTTGACATAGACATCTGACATAGTAGACAATTTATGTCTTTTATATTATCAGTGCTGAAAATAATGACTATTTGATTTTATTTAATTTTATAAATTTGTAACACTTATTAGGCATAAATATTATCAATCAAAAATCTTCACTGCATGAAAAATGGTTCCGCAAATTTTCGCTTCACGTAATATTTTACGATGCTGAAAAGTTGTTGTCATCTATAGGAATCTAGTAATGCAACGTCGGAACAAGAATATGTAATACGTAAAATAAGCTTGCGCTTGACTTTTATGTCACTTGTTGTTACGTGATAATTAGATCTATGTTGTAGTAAGGTCACTTAAGAAATGCCTTGAAGTTGGCGCTTAATGTACAGGTTTCCACCTGAGGCTTACCGTCAATTTGAAAATACGTGCATAATATATACTTATTTATTTTGCTTAATACATATATACTGGTCTACCAATTCGCACTTGGCCAGCGCGGTGGACTATGGCCTAAAAGCCCTCTCTCTTTGAGAGGAGATCCGTGCCCAGCATTGGGACAGTAATGGATTGACGACGATATACTTATTTATGATTGTAAAACCCTTTGTGGTTCAATTGTAGCGAACGCATTTGTGATCGGCCTTTTTTGTTCTCGCCTTCAAAACGTACCCGTCACTTTGAAGCCTTCAAAACGTACCCGTCACTTTGACTACGATGCCGGGTTGTGTGGGATTTTTTTACCAATAAAACCCCCAGGTGGTCGACCTCAGTGCTGCCAAGAGAACTCCAGGAACTATCAAGAAACGCAACTGGAATCCTCTGAGATTTCAAGTCAAATCCAGCGATCCTTATTGCAATATCGACAGCAACGTGCATATTTGTCAAAGACAACAACAACAACAACACAACTGTTCGACCTAAATATTATTTTATATGTAAATGTAATGAGAACCTTTATTCATAAACAAAAAAGTTAATTCAATTGATATATTTTATCTCCTATCCTCTAAAAAATAACAAAAATAATAGCCGATTATCTCGTGGTCTAACGTGTTTTCATACAACATTCATAAAATCCGCGTTTATTTTCTCCCACGGGTTAAAAGGGTAAATTTATGTTTCCTACTACCTACACGATTAGGGCAGACTAAACCCTGGATTAAGTTAGCGGCATAAAAATAAGAACACATTACGTACTATATGAGTGTTCTAAATAGCTAGTACAAATTCTTTGCCCTCAATAAAATAGGGTTGCTCGCTATTTCAAAAAAGAGATCAGTGGTGTTGTTCCACATTTGTATGAAACATCAAAATACAAAATACATTTCCATACAAATTGGCGCCTACTCACTTTTAGCACATAAGTACACCATGTTTGTATGCGTGAATGCACATTTACCGCTAATTCATTTTTTGCAACAAACTACCATTATTGACGCTGTGTGAGCGACGTCGAGTTATGTATCACACATAACTATTCTATAGCATTATAACCCTCCGGTGGCCTTCCACGGTGCTGCATGGTGGACTCTGGGATCTCCAGCGAACACAACCGGAGTTCTCCGAGCCCAATGCCCCAACGTGCTCTGCCTCTGGGGCTAACCACACCGTCTGGTGTTGACGACTGTATCGACCATACATACTGTCGTCCTACCCGGGTTCGCTGAAACGATGGTTGGAGATCCCACTGTTGCCGCCTATAACCTTGGAAGGCCACTTTTAGTCGCCTCTTACGACAGGCAGGGGATACCGTAGCCATATTCTGGTCCCGCGACTACAGGGACACAAATGCTACCCCTGGCGACTAAGTTGGAACGCTTCGAATAAATTTATCTCCCTTACCACATTCTTCAAACCAGAACACAGCAGCGCTTAATATTGCTGTTATAAGGCAGAAACAGGTGTAGCGGCGGTGCCGCCGGAATCGAGCCACAAAGAGTTCTACTACCTTCAAAAATGCTTTTAAATCTAGAACAAATATTCAAATATCTTGGAAGTAAGCCACTGGTGATAATAAATGAAGATTTAGGTACCAGTACACTTCAAGCCCTTAAAATCCTTCTATTGCCTCTCACGACACCCTCGGGTGTGGTAAAGGGCTAAAAACGGCCCATTAATTATCACCAGGCTACTATTACTAGAGTTATAAACAACACACAGAATTTAACATTTAACAGAAACTTGTATTTTAAATTTCGGACGAAGTACATTTAACCCGTAAACTATCTATGTATATACTAATACGTGAAGCGATGCGGTACCATTTTTCGAATACTGCGTGTAGGGAAGAGTATGAGATTATATATGCATGAAAGATCATAAAAAGAAGAAGAGAGTAGAGAAAATATTTATGTATAATAACCATTACAAATATATTAAATTAAACTGAATAAATCA
>DWNY01002665.1:0-10779 GCA_018250635.1 Telegonus apastus | reverse complement strand
AAATATTGGCAAATTAAATTAAATAAAAAGTTTATAGAAGTATCGAAAATATTGTATTACTTTTGGCTGTCGGTCGCAGTTAATTAAAACATTCATAGATAGTACCTCCAAAATAGTCGTTCCATCAATATATTATGACTTCCGGGAAGGTTACTCAGGTTTAGTAAACTTATACAAGTTAGCCACTAACCAATACCCTCTTTTGTTGATCTGTATTTGAGCAGCGTGGCAGAGACATGCTGTATGTCACCCTCAGTTATAGGAAAAGACCAGTCCTCACATGTAGGACATACGAGGACATGCAGCCATTTCATTGAGAATTATCTTTAACAAAGTCGATGAAATTTAATTATCAAGGCAGTCACGAAATGCTTAGAAATTATATTGAATTTTAAGCATTTGTGGTGGGAAAGTGGAGCAATGTGCGTTCTTGAAGCTTAGCGGTCGTCCTCCCTACCACGTCACAGCGTATCTCTTTCTGGCATCATCACGCTGTCTCTGTCTTGCAACACAGTCAGTCGCCGCGGAACTCTAGTGTGTTTCACAGGTGTGTTACGGTGTGCGGCATGTTGACGTTCGTAAATAAAACCTGTTTGTATTATCTTAACATCGCATTCGGATTTTTTTAATTTCACAAATCAATAACAGACAATAAAACAAAGTGATTATAAACAGTGTGGGTTCAGTTTCTTCGATAATTGTCCAAGTGGTGCGTTTCGAAACAGTGACAACAAGTTTTCTTGTGGTGTGTGCAGTCCTTGAATCGGAGGCTTTATCTTCGTTAACGACGCTCTTTCTGTGCTCTTCTCATTCGGCAGGCAATTATCGACAAAGGTATATATTTTAACCTATTATTGTTACCAAGCCTATTTCCTAAACTCCTTTCTACAAGATTCTGCTGTTTACTATGAGCTGTAAATATATTTTTTATAATATTTCAAATATTATATGTTAACATAGGTACAAATAACAAAGTATTGTAAGCTTGCAGTCTCTTTAACAGACCTCTTTCAAAACTCTACCAAAACTATCAAATGTTGATAGTTTATGTAGAGACTGGTCAATATTTCCATTTAAAAGTTGGTCCTCTATGAGCGGATATAAGCAGTTAGAAAGCTTAAACGTAAATACGTTAAATAATTTTACTGTTCGGATGATGACTTCTAACGGTTTCAGAAATGTTCCTATATCGTTGCACGACATTAAATTTTCCATTGTAACTGCTAAATAACTATCTGCGATTGTCATAGATATTTGAAAATCAACCTTATAGGTACATGTCTATTATCTCTCTCTATTTCAGTATGTAAACACAGTTATTTATATGATACAAGTACGATGCAGGTAAGATTGTAACAGGTTAATATTTATTTAAAACATTATCAGGTGTTTCGCGTCAGGTGCTATATTGTGGGGGAGTTATCAATTGTTTACCCCGCTACCTGCGCACGAATAGGGGTTATATGATGTCGTTCTATAGACCAACTAACCGCATAAAATTGATATTTCAATTAGGAACTCGTTAGTTATTTGGCGGAATAGTTATATTCATTAGACAGAATACGAGTTATGTACCTATTTATTATTCAGTATGAAGTGATACCAACAGGAAAATAAAAATCAAAGAAGAAAATAAAGTTGCCTACTATTAGATTCAGTATAATGTTTAAAATAAACTGATTATTATAATTACAAACAACGCATTTATGGAAGGGGTAGTTGGGATTATCGGAGCTGGCGCAAAAGTCAATTGTTATTTTATTGTTTACTAATTTGGCCATTATTTTATTAATTGGCTACATTAATATATAATACACACTGTATGATGTCACGAATTTAAAAAAATGACCATTTAAATATACATACAATTTAATTGTACGGTTTCATCATAGATTCGATATAGGTACTCCAACTATGGTAAGGTACGATAATAGGTACATAAATAGATTATTGGTAGGATACATAAATAATATTTACTTGGTCTCTGGCAGAGCCCAAGTATCTATTAGTAGGAAAGGCCAACATAACAGCATGAGGAATAAGAAATAATAAACGTTATTTTTCATGACATTATAAATACGATTAAAACTTTATATAAGAGGCATAGGTTACATAATCTGAGCATTATATGAGTTACATTACGCATATGTAATGCGCTCAGTAGGTAATAACATTAGTCTCACTTACATCTTCATAGGTAAAATGACATTACAGTATGAATATTCAATTAGATGATCTTCAGTAAACCAAGAATAGCCAAGATTAAATAAAACAGACATACCTAATTCATGTTAATATTTAATAAAAACATTTGATAAAGTAGAGTAGGTAGGCACCCAACTAGTATTTCGTAAAATGACATGTTTCGTTTTACTTCGCAAATATATAAAACATCCCTGCTAGAATTTAAACTTCTCTAAAATTACCTAGTACAATAATAGTAAAGGATTTTTGCTACTTTATCTGTTCAAAATTCATTTGAGTATACCTACATACACTAAACCGCCCGTAGGTATTAATTTTAAAAACCATCACCACTGTGCGGTACCATGCGACCATTGTGCGATAAATAATGACGATGGATGGTTGAATATATTTTTCAAATAGGTACCTACGTCATCTGATCCTGACGTCATCTTATATTGTTAAAGGTAGAAATTATTAAATGTGACCAAAAAACTATATCCCAAATGCCCATGACCGTGCAGTCGTTGCGCTGTGAAGGAATGTCTGACTCACGGCTTACCACGTTTCATGATGTCACAGTCGCCGTGGAGATAAAGATTCGAGCCTACGTCACAAAAGATGGTGAACTAAACTTAGCTCTTATTTTTTAACTTAAGAATGTATTTAAATACACAATGGCAAAATTGTTTTTCAAAAGAAACATGTGGAGACATTTGCATCTCTTTTATTACGAAACGATACATCCCAGAAGACAGTTGTTGCGTTCAAATTTACAAAATGCTATCATATTATATTAACTTTGATTGAATGTTAAAAGAATTTTATTTTTTACATAGTGAAATAGCTTCATGTAAGATCATTACGCGCTCAACGAGCGTTGATATAAGTCAGAAATAGGTTGGCGGTGCCGTCCAACCACAGAGTTCTGCCACCTTACAAAAGCAACAATGAAAATACAGTTTATGACTTAAGCTTACTCTGTTGTTCTTTGCGTCGTAAAAAACTTGTTGTATAAGTTGTTGTTTGTATAACAGTCACGTTTACATATCATTATAAATTCTTTACGCAATCCGTGGTCTGTTAGTCTGTATATCTCATATGAATAGATTTATGTATGGGTGCATCACCAGCGAAGCGACTCTAGCGATTACTTTAAGTTAGTTACCATTACAAACGGAAAATATCAATATAATTGTTGATATGTAAAACTTATGAACATGTGAACAGGAAAATGCACTTTCGTGACTTCTGTCAACGAAGTTAAATTAAACTGACAGTTTATAGTTATTGTGCATATTTCTACTTCACAAACATAATAATAAAATATTATAATGTTAAAGAGAAATCGCAAATGAAGTTTGAAAATTCTTTAGTGCCAAACTTAGAGTGGACATGGAGTGATACAATTACCTATTATTAGTCAAAAAATATACTGGACAAATTGATTATCTTTTTTGTAAAAACAGATAGATATGACTACTATTCACGACCAACGAAACGTCCATTGACGACACACCAACGCCTGTCTAATTCAAAGATTGCAGTGGTGTTTCATTAACGGCATAAAAACTGGACACAATTAAGTTCGATGTTTTACAGAGTTTTTCTATAGATGATTTATTTCAAAGAAATTATTTGGCGACATTGTTAAAAAACAATTAATTAAATAATCGCATTAAAGTTATTTATAGGTAAGGGAAAATGTAGTTTTTACTTGCTGAAATAAATAAGGATTAAATAGATAAAAGGCCAAATCGGTTTATTAGGAATAAAAGTGATTATTTCTATAACGTTTGTCGGAATTTATGCGCTAAATTGGATTGTCTGCGTGTTGTCCGAAGACTTATTTATACCATTCACAATCCTTGTAACGAAATTTTGAAATATTAACTTTATTTGAAGAAGTACCTAGTTGTAACTATAGTTCGATATTATACCTATTCACTAAACTAGCGTACTGCTTAACTATTATATGACATTAATTATATTAGTTACCTTCTAAATAAACTTTGATTCAAAATAATGCATGGCAGCGTACAGGCGCTTAAGAGGGTATTGCAAATATTCATACGACATGCTTGACATTGTAAGTGGCACTTGGAGCCTTAGCCATCTGCAGAGTTGAAAAATAAATGAAAGTGGAAGAGTCGAACTAATCCCATATTATATTATTCAATCTTCGAGCGACGTGATGTAGGTGATTGTGAAGATTAACAGTGCATCAGACCGCGAATCACTGTTGAATCGGTAGTTCATTGTTATGAGTCATCTAAATTATCACATATCATAATAATAGCTCCCATATTTCATTTCTTATATGAACACATAAAAATAAAATTATACCTGAAAAGAAAAGAGAAACCTGAAGAGAAAAAGTTCGCTAATAGTTAATTAAGCTTGTTCGCTAAGTTAATAAAATAAATACATTTGACAAAAATCACACAAATATCCTCAAAAGAGATTCAGATTGATTGTAGAATGAAGCGAATACTCTTCAATAAGTAAAAATTGCCACAGAAAAATGCAACTAATTAATTAGGTATTTAAACTTTAGCTTCGAATGAGAACGTCTTGTGAATATTGCAAGTAATAAATTCAATAGCGGATTTAGAATACCTAATAATGACGGACAATAATTTTAATTCGAATCAAAACATTAGAAGATTTTTTATAATGATGGACGATGTAGTACCTATGCATAGACAAGTAGACAAACAACCAGACGATCGAGATATAAATTCGCCGTTCAAGTGCCTAATCAAAGATCGATGTATCTGCAATTCTGCATAGCAGATTAAATTTTTTGTACCTATAACGTTGTTCGCTATCATAGGGATACCTATTCGTCAAAACATATTCGTTGAAACATTCAGTGATAAAGAATACATACCTACGAATCCCAGGCGTGCTAACTTTAACAGCAACGCATTTGTGGCCTAATTTCAGGCTAAACTATTGGTCTTATCTGAGGTTGATAATAAATGTCTATGGGCGGCAGTGATCAATTACCATAAGGTGAACTTCATGCTCGTTTGCTACTTCAATATTAAAATTTAAAAATTAACAATGTCCGTAACAAGACGTTACACCAATATATAATTTTTTTCTCGATTTTTGTTACCATAACGACGTCGTGAGAAATATCACAGGTTTCTCTAAACACTGTCGTTTATCTAAGTCTTCTCAAACAATTAAGAAATTTATGCTTTAATAGCATGTCTAACTTTAAATTCATAAAAACGTCAGAAATAATATAAATAGAATATGTTTTCATTACTGTAGGAGAGTGCTGACTCTTGAGTTGAACTGTGTCCAATTAGCGCCGACTTGAAGTCTGTTATTCATTTCGTTGGAAAGTTTTAAATTGAATGTCATTCTTTGAATACCTCCATTCATCAGACCTAGAGACACAACATATTTGAACTAGTTCATTAATGTCTGATCGTGTCAGCGGTTGTTGAAAAACATGAACACATCTCGTTTCAGAATGACCGTGTGTTTACAAAATCTCTCGTACGTTTATAAACAGAGCCAGTGGTCACCCACGCGCACGCATGCTTTCCCCACCGTTTATAAAAACGTGATTTTATACCTGTACTTTTATTACTACTATGTACATCCGTACTTCCGTACACTACTGTCCACGTGCTCCAACATTTTTGGACATAAGGAATCGTTATTTATACCACCACCACCACACATACACTACCATTATATGTGATGTATATATATGTGATATACCACCTGTCTTATCTTTTAAAATAGAGTTTAAAAGTGTGGTTTAAATAAATAAATAAAAGTAATTGTAATAAAAGCTATGGGAAGGTACTCAACACCTCAACATAGACATAGTTTTCTCTTATTAAGGTCCCTTCGATTAGTTCAGCGATTATCAGGTTTCGCTTGATAATCAGTTAGACCTAAATTTGAAACGAGTGTTTATGTTTTGGTCTCATGTAAATAGGTATACTTGATTTAACAGACATATTCCAAATAATATAATGTGTACTACATCTGATTTTCTTTACACGAATCTAGAAAAATAGTTAGCGTTCCATCTATTTATATTTGAAAAAATACCTGCTTAACCTACTTTCATATAATTTCATTCAAGTTGTGTAGTAAAAGAGCAATAATGTATACTGCAAAGTTCTTTTGGGTACAAGGTTAATAGTTAGTTGATTCAACCACTTTGCAGGTAGGTTAAGAAAATTATGATCGTACACTTTCTAGATTCTCTTATGAAACACTTATAAAAAAAAACTTTCTATATGTGACAATAGGTGCATATGCTTCCTAACATCGGTGATGAATCAAATAAAACTTAAACACGTGATAGTAACAGTGATAAATAACATATTTACGTATCTATTAACTAGGAAAACGAAGACCTTCAAAAGACAGATTGAGAGAGATAACCCCATTCTGAACGAAAAATCGGTATTCATTCTACGGTCGGTGAGAACGATTACGTGTCAGACCGGCGTGGTGACCGCTTCAACACACGGGTCGTAAAGTAAAGAAAGATCTTTACTGTGTGAAACTTCACGATTTAATAAACTATTGCAATAATAATAGTTTTTAATCTTTATATAAGTAAATCATACGGAATAACGAAGAATGAATACCAATTTTTCCTTGATCCCCAGCCAGATCTGTATGATGCATTTAGATTTCTATTTTTGGTCTGGGTTTTTGTTCATGGCGCCTATCAAACAGGAACAATCCTCGTGTGGAGCTATGTTTGTCGCAAGTGTCATTGGAAATATAAAAGCGTTATATTAGTTTGACAAAGCTAAGTTACTGTGGTTATAGGCGATCATCTTAATAAGCCATAACTATAACAGAAATTGCATCTTATGGCAGTTATGGCTGAATGAGACTTGCTATTTACGAGTCCATGCTCTGTTTAGTTTTTGCTCAACTGTCGGGCGTGATCGCCTAAAAAAGATAGCAAGAAACGAGCTATGCAATCGGCACCCAACACTTTAAGCGTGAAACCATTTTAGTTGGACTGTGATAAAATTGTTATTTCGCGCAAGATTCAAGTGATTGCGTAAATCGACGTCGGATGCGATGGAAAGATATTTCATTATTTTCAAGTGATTTGCAATTGCAGATTTGTTTAATGCTTAGCCAGACCATTTTTCTACTTAAAATTTATTTTTGCATGAGATTTCTTAGTTATCAAAATATATTTGTTATCATAAATGCTAAGTGTTTAATCGGTTGTAAACAATATATGGTCACATTCTAAACTTGTTGTTATAATGAATATGGCAAGATTGAGTATCTATTTGAAAGTTTCTTAACCATTCCATACCTGTACTCTTTTGGAATTTTTAGAATCTTATGTTGAAAAAAAAAAGTTCGAAACGCTTCTTTAACCTTTAAGTTCTTTTAGTTTATGATAGCCTCAAGTCCAGTTTTAATTTTAACAATTTCATAACACGTACAATTTAAGATTGTTTGGACTTCAAGAAACCAATTATCAATTAGTTATTAATGATGAATATAGAGAAAGAAAACGTCCATGTCTGAGAATGTATCTATAATACATATTATTTTTGAAATAATGTACTAATTTCTTGATTTACTAAGTGTCGCCTAGCTCTTCCCATTGGGTTAACACAACATATTTTGAAAAATAAATAAAAAGAAAATTATTTTGAAATTTACTCGCCAAGGAATTAAAATTGTGACTAAATATTTATTTCGCTGCAGTCTGATTCGTTGCAAAAGAGATTCCTAATCCAGAAAAAAATAAAGTGAAAATTAGGAAACTGAACTAAGCAACTGTCACGTGCGTCGACTGACTGTCCGTGGTTGGTCAAGGATTTCGGTTTCGTAACTCCTTTCACAAGATTTATAAGCAACTATAACTGTCCATGTCCACACAAAACCTATAAAAATGTAAGGCATAAAGTTACTACTTTATATTCGGCTCACCAGTTAATTTAAACTTATCATGTTTACTTATAATAACGCATTCTCAAATGTTTTTCTTCTTCGTAATTTTTACGTAATCAAAATAGTAAACGAGCTTCTAATTTGTTTTATGTTATGGAATTAGCGAACGAGCATGCAGCCCACCTGACAGTAAGTGGCCACTGCCGCCCATGGACATGTGTAATCAACAGTTAAGACAGCAGTCCTACCTGAGGTCGGTCACACATACATTGCTACCGATGAGGACTAAGTTGGCCTCGAATAAGTATCTCTCTTATCACGCCCTTCAAACCAGAACATACCAGTTAACTCTGCTGCTATAAAGCAGTAATAGGTGTGACTGTGGAGTTGTTTTCCCACGCCATTAGCGTGTAAACAAGCATACCTTTAATAGTGTAAAAACTGTCATGCTTTTAAATTCATTTAATTATATCGCAACGTCCTTCATTTATAACCTGCTCCGTGTTAATTCCAGTTCCTTAAGAAATGTTTTAACATTTCAACCGATTTTAAGTGTTTTAGAAGTAACAATTTGTTTATACAGCTTTTCCACTTTTATCTAGGAATGCTATAATTTCTGGGTTAAAAGAATTTGACAATAACATATACATAGAGCACAAAAATTTACGAACATTAATTTAAATAAAATCAGTAAATTAGAAACATATTTTCTTATACATTTTTTTGTTTAGAAAACAAGCATTTTAACCAAAGAAATAGTAACTTCCCGAGAGGATCATAAAGTTATGTACATGTATAAAACCAATTATGAATCTAATATATGAAGTAACCAAAAACCGTAAAAAATAGGTTTCTCACGGTGGCTGCTTGCCAGGAAACCATACAAAAACGGACGGTTCCTCCCACGGGCGCGCCGCTCCCTCAGCCACGACACTTCGCACGACCGGAAGGTATGTAACGGAACGATGGCTCTTGCATCGCTGGGGTGCATAGAAACATTATATTCAGTTCTTATTTATATTTACGAAAAATGTTAAATAGGTATTGACACAAAAGTCAAGATATTGCTTTTTAGTAAAGACATTAAACTAATTGAATGCATTTTCTTTTTAGATGGCTTTACCAATTTTTTTTACGACAGCATGACGCAGCAGCATCTGAAAGTATCTGTGATCAGCCCCAGATAGCTTAAGTGTACTACTTAGGATTGTTTGCTGATGCGTTGCTCCTTTCAAACTTCTCGTGTAGTTATATTGGAAACATTTACGTACACTACCATTTACCACAACCTTCAAACGACGATGAAGTAAGGAGATATTGTCCAACCTTACATACATATTTTCAGTAAGTCCGCATAAATTATGTTTCTTAATTTTTATCGGCAACACTTGATAGTTACGTTATTAGTTTTCAAGCTTAAGAGACATCGTCGTGTGCTTGAAAAATTACATTATTTTTTGCCCAATACAAAGGTGATTTAATTAAAACGATTAACTATAGTTATTCCGAGAAGACACTAATAAACTTAAACTGCAATTACTATTTATCATTGCAATTTGCACACTGCAGCTAATTGCGATCATTAAAATGGATAACGAACGAATTCCTCATTACCGAAATAACAATTAGTAGGTACACGTAATAACGACGGTTACGTGTTCGGCACTTGATGATTAAAACTGTCAGCTATTACTAGGGTTGTCAGCTATCGTGCTATAAGAGTTTATAACATGTAAAATTACCTACTTGTGTTATACTAGGTACAGAAAGATAAATTAAAATTCTCAACCCAGTGAAACTTAACTTATGTATCTACTACGTAAAAATATTATTAATATCTCCAGCATAATGTAAAAGTTGATCGACAAGTATTTCAAAAGTATAAAAACGAAATCGTAAGAAAACATCACTGCAATGCTGAAAATCATTCAAACTTCTTCTTTGCAAATAGAGATTTTTACAAAATATTTTTTTAAATCATCTAATTGTCATTTCAAAATCCTGATTTTTAAATCGTAGACACTTTGTAACCGTAACTCATTTTGCTTATTGGGTTCTATTGAGTAAATAATAGGTTTGTAGCAACCCTTGTTATAACCAGGGAAAGCAAACAAGACAAGCAGACAAGCGTAGCTGATGCACGTACACACCATTTTCTCTATGTATGTATGCGATCAAATAGCCTTGGTCGTCAAAGAATAACGTGCATCGGAAGGAAACACGCGAAATACATGAATTGGTATTTGAATAATTCTTTAATGATAAGACAGACAAATGAATTCCAGGCACGCACATCTAATTTTAGTTGTAATAATATGCTTAATAGAGAGCTGACGTTAACCATAAACTCAATAATTGTCCATAATTATCTAAGATTCCTACTTAAGTACGAGTATCTAAGGATTTAGCGGCTAAACCGTTAGTAATGTAATTTAAACGTTATATTAACTAATGATAACGTATACTAGCATCGCTCTAATAAGTTGAGTAGATGTAAACATACATATAGAGACGCTCGAAAAATCGTGAAATTTGTTTTAAAACTACGTATTTACTTTAGTACTTTATCTAAAACATTATGCGAGAGCCAACAATAAACACTATAGGCATATTTAATCGTACCATTTAATTGGTTCTTTAAGATATACTTTATCCTCAAGGCACTTATTTTGATAACACGCG
>DWNY01002664.1:0-10780 GCA_018250635.1 Telegonus apastus | reverse complement strand
CATATAAAGTTTGTTTTTTGTATTTATTAAAATGAAATATAGATTAAAGATACAATTTTAAGATGTTAATCAGGAATGTAAAAATAAATGTAATCCAGATTTCAGCGGTCGGCAATCAATGGCCTGCAAGCAGCATGTGGTCCGCGACCATTATCCTTGCGGCCCGCGGGGCCTTCTAAAAACCTCTTATCACGGTCCGTGGACTTTCCTAGAAACTAAATTGTCGTCCCCATTACATCAAATTATAGAGACTGCTTCCAAATGTGGGCTACGTTATGTCCTTATGCATTATGCCTTTACGTCATGTAGCTACTATTTGGACCGTGCCGTTTAAAAGGTTGCCAACCGCTGGTCTAGACAATGACTTGGGCAAACAAATATATAACTTTCAAATTTTGCTCAAATGCAAATGAGTCTCAGATTACATAGTAGTTATTCATATCAATCACAATAAAAACTTTGATGTGATAATTAACGAATAGTAAAAAAAAACTAGAGCACATCTATTTCAATATGTTATAATTAAGTGGTAATTTTTAGAAAGACAAATCGTTTTGTCATTATGTCATTTGAACACCCGGATACATTACAGAATTGTCTGGCAATGACTTGCTCGATTGTCCGGTTCTCTTGATTACCAGTGAGACGCTTGTCTCCCTGTCTACGAACGTCGAGAGAGCGCGTTGCGATATATTGAAATGAAATCAAATGTTTGTCGCATACGCTTACGATGATAAGAATTTTCAGATTTAATGTTTTTCTTTATTACCGCATTACCAATCAATCAATTCTTGTATTTCGATGGGAAGGTGTGGTTGCCGGTTGAATCGGACTCTGGTTACAAATGTCCTGGGACAGCTTTGACCACTCATCAAGGAGACATATAGTGCAAGTAGCTAGTTTGTTATTTTAACCTTATAACAAAGATAGGTACATAAGTATGTACCTAAGTAGAGTCATTTCCGATACATATAAAATTGTATGTTATGGATTCTTATCGTCCACCTTCTTTAGGATAAGCTGGTAGCAAAAAAACTACAGCTTTATGGAAATTAATATTGGTGTTGTTAACTATAATTTATTTACGGTAAATATATATCTTTACTCTTTTAGCCGTCGATGGTAATACAAAACATATCGAGTGGTAGATATATACTTATCGATTACTACTCGATACTAGTTATTCTTCGGGTTTTCCAAATTGTTCATGATTTAAAATCGATAATTTGATTTAGTAAGCTCTAAGAAACAATTATTATTATGGTTTATTTAACCTTCACTGTAATAATATGATTGTATAGGCTCGAATTTTGGGATTTTTTTTTGTTGCAATGTTATGTAAAATTCTATTCATTAAATCAAGAATTACATATTGTTTACATTATGTGTAGTATGATTTTTAAAGATAATTACAGCATAATAATATTCAATTATTAAATTTTTAGGTTATTTAAGTGGGACAGTATGAGGATATCCAAAGCTACATTTTTTTGTGTTTGCTAAGATTTTGGATTTCCCCTGCGTAGAATCTTGATACATTAAGTTTAGTCCACTGTCCTTCAATTACTTATTTTCTGTTTTAGTATAGAGTGTACTGGTCTACATGGTCTACTTCGTGCAATTCCATTAACTCCTTATATGTAGTCATAACGTAAGAAACATGTTTTTCAAATAAATATCCGGTGAATTACATGTGTCAAATGACTATTAAAGACATTTATACAACTCTGAATGTTTCCTCCAACTATCACCATTTTTTACATAAAACAGTGTAGTTACATTAAATAAAGTCCACATTAAGCAAGCGTCGTGGCAAGATGCATTGCAATATGCATGTAAATGTTGTCAGATGGTCCACACGCGTGCATTTCAATGCGGCGGTGTCCCGTTTGCATGCATTTATGCAGCTATTTGAACAGCTTATACTAAATCTGAACAAAGTTATTGCTCAAGCTTTAGTTGTACGGCTTAATGAAATCTAAATTTGTAGGTAGCGACGTCATCAGGTAATAACATAACCTTTTTTTCATCATTTCGCATATTTTTCTAAAAAAACATTTTATCTACACAAACTATGCCATTTTTTTGGGTGAACCGTGTTGCGTACGTCTGTAGCGGCAGTTATGTAGAGTTTCGGATATGACTTTTGGTTTAAACTAGTATCTGAAACATAGGCTAGGATATGATCTTATCCCAGATTTAGGCTATGAATGTTAAGCACAATGCGATCAAGTAGATAGTAAGAAAATTAAAAATATCTCATCAAGGATATTTCTGCGTTTTGTAGCTAACGGCGAAGAAAGTGTAATAAACCGCTCAGCAAGTAATCTTTAGCTTTGTTTTGAAAATCCAGGCAACACTACCAGCACCTAAGTTTTTTCGCTCAACGTTCGGGTTTTATATAAGCTGATATTAATTAAAGACTTCACAACTTTGTTGTGCTTACCTTTTAAATTACTTTGTCATGTTTATCGCCAGCCACAGTTTAGTCATAGGGCTTAGTATTAAATGGTATAAAAATTCTTATATACTGTACTATATTATTCTACGCATGTGTATAGGTACTGTTTATATGAGGTATGCTGTCTTTATCTTTGATCGAAGAGTGTCCTCGAGGTTTGTTTAAAGCTATTCAATTGTGATGCCTCTGCGATTTCTCTGTGATTTCTCTGTGATTTCTGTGATCAGAGGATATGAGAGATCGAGAAAGAACATATTTTTTTTAGACACAGCATGGTATAAAATGATCTTATCATTGAATTTTCTTTTTAAAAATACATATTGGTACGATATTGAGACACATCTATTCGATGAAATTTTATGTCACAATAATTTGTTATCTGATGTTTCGTTAACAGATAGATAGGAAGTAAAACGTGATGTGCCTCCGATATTACGATATGAGTACGTAATTATATACAATGTATTGAATCATTGTTAATAGTAGTTATAATTGTAGGAATATTGCAATGAACCGAATTTTAGAATAGACCGCGTGTATTTTCCGAATGCTGTAGATCATGTAAGGATCCGCGTACACCGTCGGGACGGCACGACAAAGGCTACAGAGGATATTATTATTAATAGATATAATTGAATTATATCTTCCAGTATAAAAAGGGAACAGAATTTAACGGAATCGTGAAAAATTTACAAAAAGGGTCGGTTTTAATATTCATACCGTTAATGTAGTTATAATTTTTATTCATCTCAAAAAAATCTCTACCGAGCCGTCTCGACAGTGCGCGCAAGTCCTAAGGCTGTATCGGCAGAAGTATACGTATACAAAGTTACATGTACGTGTGTATGTTTGCAACGATGCACGCGAATGATTTGTGGCCGCCGAGATTGCAACCCGACACGCGGGTCAAAGACCGGTTCGTTTTGGGAAACATTCGCAGGTCCGCCGGAGGGCCGGCGAGGCCCCGCCGGACCGTGACCTCATCGCCACGTTTTTACCGGCCTTTGCCTCTCGACGGTGATTAGTGTGATGCGGTGAGAGCGAGAATCGGTGGGGTAGTGTGTACATAGATTTGTAATTATACCTAGTCGGCCCGGAACAACGTTGTCCGATTTTTTTTTACACAAAAGTTAAATCAATATGAGTGTAGAAAGCGTTATTAATCTTTGTCAATCTTGGTAATTATTGTATTATATACCTTTGCCGACTAAAGTAGTTTGTCAGAACTTATTAATATATCTGCACTAGCGTAGGTATTTGATGATGAACGCTCTCCAATAAATTGTTTGTCGAGGTACGAACGAGGGCTAATTCATATCGATATCTGTTTACAATTTCCTATTACGTGGATAACATTGTATCGTAATGAGGACACAAATCTCAGTCCTAAAAGCGTTAATTTAGATGTTAGGGGCCCTTTCTCAACGCATTATTCGTCTCTATAAATAACTGTATGTCTAACAAAATCGCATCTAAGCGTAGTTTATATTCTTTGTTGTCTTATAAGATGAAGTTAAACATTAAAATCTAATTACGATCACTACCTACTTCAGTCTTTTGTGACCAACTTTATAAAGTTATTTAATTTATAGATATACATAGATCTACCTACATTCATTCTTTGTTACAACGGAATGTGTCATTATGTCCATACACGAGTACGAGACTACAACGAGCAAAATGAAATACTACAGTTTTTCTTCGAGCATAGAAAAATGTTAGCGCAACATAAAGCATGCCACTTTTCCACGCACTGAAGGATTCTGCGCGGATTATTGCAGTATCTAATCTCGTAATAATTGGCCTGTGGTAGTCTGCAATGTCGGCATATGCCCGACAGCCCGACGTCTCAACAAAAACCCGACAGAGCCTACAAAGTGCACCGCACTCGCCGCCTCAGCCTTTTTTGTTTATTTTCCTTCGTTTGTTCACTTCGCGTAGTTATGGATTTCCGTTGGCGAAACCGCGTGCGTGCGTCGTGTCATTTGTCTTATTGTAGGTTATCTGGTGTATTATGTTTATTTATATAATTACGTACACAAGCGCCATATAAAATTTGATTGCAATACTAGTGAATAATGTTAAGTCCTCATTTCAATTTGGGTTGGATTAATCGTGAAACAATGGCAACAAGTACGAATCGTTTCAACTTAAAATTGGATTATGATTTAGTCGTTCCAAATAAAATGAGACGCTCTTAAATCTCGTTAAAAAGAATACATCTTTAAGTAGATATTATTTGTGCGGCAAACGTTGAATCACTCGCTCAAAAAGAGTTAAAAATATTAGCACCGTTCTCCGAGAGACACTCGTACTGTAAACACGCGCAATACTTTTAATATGCGTTCTCGGAAACTGTTAGCGAAACGGTGTAGGTGTTTATATGTACATACGAATGTTATTGGAAACGACGATGCGTCGGTTTAGTTATTAAAAGTAATATTCTCTGACGGATCGCGCATCGCACCGACGGCGTACGTGCGCTCGCTGGATATTCACCAGGTTGCGCTCCGCCGCTTCCCGGAATCGAACCCCACGCGGCCTTGCGATGAAACATCGTTCGAATGTTTGTTTTACTTTCCAACGATTCAAAAACGGCTCCCGCAAAATTTTACTGTTCGCGGGAATCGCCAGCTCCGCGCGGCGTTTTGTTTGCGCAAGTCCCGTTCCCTGAATACACAGCTGGTAGGTATCGCTTCTGTCGAAATTTATTGGAGGTAAAGGGAATATTGCTCGGATAAGGTAAGCGGAGTCACATGTACTTATCGTAAACGAGCTTTGAAAATCTTCGAGAAGCAAGACTTCCTCGTTTGGAGAGTTTAATAATGTAATCCGCTTTTCGCAGAATAGCGGCTGTCATCCGCAGCTGTATTACGCCACCGGCATCGAAAGCGCCATACTCGCGGGTCTGTCCCTGTTGGGTACTTGTGGCTTTAGTGACAAACGTTATGCGCTTGTAGCGAATATTAAGATCAAAAGAAATCCCCTCGACAGTCCACTATGACTCATTTTTAAAGCACAAAAAGCAAATTGAACTTTAAACAAAGTGTATTTGTATAAAACAGTGGAATTATAGAAATCTTTTTAAATATTCGAAGTTTTTGTGCATAATTTGGGCACATTACAACAATATACATTCAACTTCCTATTAATTTATTATGAATCATTTATAGGACATGGATATCTTACTGCAACTGTGTCTTCCATACTTCGCTCCTTCATTGCAGAGATTTTGCTAATGCATTTACTTAATAAAATCTCTTACTAATTGCCCTGACAACGAATAACTTACAAACTTGCTAAATACAAATTACTTTACAATTTCACATATTCAACAGTAACTATACGTTGCGAAACGAGACAAACCCGCGTTCTTTCCTGCTCGTTTCTACCGGAATGACACTCCATTAGTCTCTACTGCGAATTGTTTCCTGCAGATATCGATCTTATCGCAAACAACGTCGCAAACGCGGCTTATCTCGCCGACACGACTCGATAGACCATGCAGATGCAGATACGTTGTTTTATCTGCTAATCTTACATCTCTAGCGAATTTTACAGTTAACAATGGAACTGTTTAAGTTGCGTTAATCAAGCGCGTGTCATTATGCGTTTAATAAGTTATACTATAATGATCAAAACACCCGTTAATGCCTCCATATCTGTCTTATCTCAATCGTCCTCTGTATATTTGGCATATTTAAAAAACATGTATGATTTCGTTAATAATGTTAATATTTTCTACATTGGTATCTTGATGTTGCAGCCGTAGGCGGTTGCGTACATAGTACACGTAAGACATGTATAGTGATCTATTGTGTAAGCGCCACCTACACGAGCTTTGAACTATGGGTAAATTAATTAGCAGCATTTATTACTCCACGCAATAACGTATATCGGAAATATATAACAGTAAATGTATTATTCTAAGGTACATCTATGTTATATTGTTTCGTTTAAGGACAGGAAATAATTTCGTAATTGGAAATCGGAAATGTTAAAAAGCCCGCTGGCTGCGTTCCCATATAATTGGATAATATCAGAATGATATCCATTAGCCGATATTGCAAATTGTGTTCCGGAAATTAAACGTGCAAGCAAAATTGATCTTGTCTTCATAAATACTGTTACATAGCAACATTGATGTACAGAAATATAGTTGCGTGTTCAACAACTAAGATTAGAATTTTGGGATTTGGAAAAAATAAATGACTTTCAGATTAACTTTTAATCCTTGTTTTTATATATAATGTATCATACAATCTGCGTTCATTACAATGCAGATGAGTTACGTATTAGTTAGTAGGCATTGGGCATATTAACAACATTCACGGAATCTCCTGTCTATGGAGAAATAAGTACAAATAGTTTTTTCTATTTTTAAAACCTGAGAATAAGTTTTATGTTGCACGACTCGTATTGAAATTCTGAAATGGATTTAAATTGATTTCTTTGATGATACACGTTTCTCACGTTTTATACAGAAAGCGTCTAACATATTTATAAAAGAATGTGTACATTAAAAAGAGTATTCAGAAGCAGTGAATGGAATCGAAATGAAGCCAATAAAATTCTAACTTTTTACCTTTTTGTGTACCTACCTATCAGGGATTATTTATGTTTAACGGTGAAGTAACACTTTAAACCTCATATTAGGGAGATTTGTTTTTATTAAATAGCAGTAGCAATAAAGTTCTCACTCCACCACGTAAGTGGCCACTGCAGCCCATCTTCACAACATTAATCAATCGCAAATAACATTCGAGGGCCTAAACAATTGGTACCAAAACAAGAATACTTCGCCCTTTCCTATCAAGCTCTTTGACATGCAAGTTACAACACAACAACGTAGGTGTTGGTGATGTCTACTGAGTTGAAATCACGATAGATTGCACTATCCTTACGCTATTCATAACGTTAATGAAAATGTGTGTATATTCTATATTCAATTCCACAAAATGTTTAGATGGGGAATATTCTGGGCAAATACTTATTTTCCAAGTTTCAAACAGCTGTAACATATAAATCATCCTTTGTTTCAGGTTCAAAGACGGTGTGTCGTACCCATGGTCCGCCGGCGTGTCCAACCTGATCCTGTACCCGGAGGCGGCTAACCAGACCCTGTACACCCGCCGGGCTGCCCGCGCCGACTCCGGCAACTACACTTGCCGGCTGAGGAATGAAACGCACAGCGAGACCCATACTGTCCGGTTGGATATATTAGGTGTGTAGGGTACTTAAATTTCAAATATATATTTGTGTATCCGCTTGAAGAATGATCGACCTCACTCTTTATGGAGTTCGTACAAGGCCTCAGGAGCCCATTTATTCGTTGATATATTCATTGACACATCTGTATGCTACCTAAACCAAAGAGGAGTCCCAAGTGAAGTTGATTAGGTACTGATGCTCTGATAAAGTCCTAAAAACGTCATTAAAAGGTCAGTTATATCACATGTATCTAAAATTATCATCATTAATACTAAATCGCTGTCCGTTTCGAAAATAGGTATGGCCTGTTACAGATATCACAAAGAGATGGCAACGAGAGTTCTAGGTCATGGTTATAAAAGTTAATCTTAGTGCCTTGCACCGGCTGTATTTGTTTAGTTTTATTGTTTTGACATTTACATTAATGAATAAAGGCCGTAGGAATTTCCATGAACACGTAGTATATTGAATGATAAAATGTTGTAAGAATTGCGTGAAATTACAATTTCAAACAGTCACATCCTAATAAGCAGAATTTCATAACTTTCTTTTGAAGACCATATCCATAAAGAATGTGAAACGAGATAAAACCTCGCGGCATCTTAAAATATTTAATCACTCAGCAATATAGTGTGCACTTTGAAGTAGGTAGGTAGGTAGGTAGGTATCACGAAAACAATTATACCAGATTGGAATAACGGAAACATCGGTGTCGCTCGCATTGCGGGATTTGCGGGCTAATGATGCGCAATGACTCGACCGACGTATTCGTTTTCGTGGAAACTTTTATACAGTGTTGACCTAAGAGCCTCTTTAGATTATCCGATCCGATTTTTATAATAAGTGCCGTATTTTTTTTGTCTGTATTTTTTTAAATATTACCAACCGAGCATGCAGTCTGCCAGATGGTTAGTGGTAACTGGATTAAACCTGTAATCAACTCCAGATAAGATTACGTCCTTACCTAATGTTAGCCTCAGATGTCTTGTGAGGAGTAAGTTGAAATGTCTGATGAATGATATTTCTCTTACCATAACCTTCAAACCAGAATATACTAGCGCTATACACTGTTGTTACTAGATAGAAATAATATTTATTCGAATAAACCGAAAGTAATTGTAATAATTAAGCAGAAATATGTGGAACTCACAGGGAACCATCTTCAAGTACCTACAACCTGTCATTTGCAATAATTCCAACGATATCGGATTGAAATCGGCGTTGACATTGATTATGTTCTACAGTTACTATTTTTTCATACAAATATACAAACGAAATGTAACACGTCAGGTTATGAGTAATATGTGCCACTTGCATCAAATACTGGTATATGATATGATCGGTTATTCAAAATAATTAAGTATCATCCGAATCCCATATCGGATCGGATGTTGTGGTAGCACGCTAATAATCTGAATGCTTCGTTTCACAGAAAAGCCGTCGGACGAACCGAAAATAATGTTCATTTCGAAGGACCAGTGGGTGGAGGAAGGGACAGGGTTGCGGTTGTTCTGCGAAGCACTAATCGGTACGTCGCTTTCTCTCACCTACATATAAATTTACAGAAATATTATACATTAAAGCATTACACTATCCTTAATGAGATTTTCTATGTAATTTTATAGTATTACGATAAGTAGGTATAATCATATTATTACGCTTTTGACACTTAACCCTATGCTTGGTCTTTTTGCGTCGTGGTAACGATGGACACACAAAGAAGAAAATATAGATTCAAGAGGCTTATACCCAGAATAGATACCTAAATTCATCATCCAGATCTGATTGACTGAGGATCGAGACGGTGCGGGGATCGCTCCGTTACGGATGCTACATAATCAATAATCACTGTGAAGGAAAATTAAATAAACCTACAAGCCTGAGTTTTACAAAAAGCTCTTGACCAGCTTGGACTATGGTCCGTCCGTGTCACAATGAGGGTATTTTTTTTATAATGCTGTAGTTAGCGAGCATGATGGCCACCTGATGGTGAGTTGCCACTGCCGCCCATGTGCATCTGTCACAAACCCAGACAATATTGGAATCCAATCTGAGGTCGGTCACAGATTCTTTGCTACACCTAAGTTCAAACGTATCGGATAAGTATGTCACCCTTATCACACCCTTCGAACTAGCACACATAACTTATCAGGCAGAAACAGGTGTGGCGGTGGTGTCGTAATAGTGGAATCACAGGGAAAAAAGGACCGTAGACACATTTCTCATTTTAATACAGTAATGGGTTAACGATTACATTACATGCAGTTTCTGGAATCAATAGAGGTCAATGCGTACGATGAGTAAGCGAAAAATAATTTGCCTTCATTTTTTCCCTTCGGAGAATTTGTCATTTAATTGTTTACCGTTAATCGAATGGCATTGTTGTAAAATTATATAGGATGCTATGTTGCAATGACATAATACTTCGAATGATTTTTCGTCATCATCCCACGCGAGGATTCCTCGAGACATATTTCTCATGAGGAAAACACTACGTTAAGTCATTAGATACAATTAACCTTTTGTTTCCGAGTAACTATTACCTCTTCCTTTCATTGCAATCATTGTATTACATATATAGTTCTTTCTATTACACATACCTGCGCTATAATAATTCTAAGTATTTATTTACCTATTTTCCTTCAAGAGAAACTGTTAATATTTAAAGTGTAATAATACACATTCTTATTAATTTATGTTACGAGAATGTTAAATAAACTTCCGTACCCTCTGCTCTGCTCGGGAATAATGTTCAATATTGATTATGAGTTAGGGTTGTTTTTTGAGAAAAATAGTATGTTTTACAGAAAACAATGTATTTAAGAGAAAAATATGAGATACCATGTACTAAATTACTATAGAAGCTACTTCAAACCTAAATTGTGTTCCTTTTTTAACCGACTTCCCAAAGGAAAGAGGTTATTTTGTAAGTACTAGATTAAAAGCGCTGAATCAATAATAATACTGTCTAACGTATCCTTCAAAACTGCAGCGCTAAATTTGCTACAAAGGGGTATGTCATCCGCATAAACTAAGAAAACGGTTAAAGAGAGCACTACGCGACTGAGTACAGTGCTGTCAACCGCCGCAGTTGAACGGGACACAATG
>DWNY01002663.1:0-10781 GCA_018250635.1 Telegonus apastus | reverse complement strand
GACATGAAAGCAAGATGGCGAGTTCATCTCCGGTTGATTGTTCGTTCCGTGTTACTTCAACATACATTTGATGTCATCTTTTTCGAACTTTTGTTTCGTAATGAGCCAGCGATCTAAATATTCGTGAATACATCTAAGGCTAGTGTTAAAGTGTTTTTAACGAAAAAAATAACAGATAACATTTTAACTCAGATGTGCATCTATCCCACCTGAGGAATGTTGGTTTTTTTCAGTGATTTGTGGTTCGGTCAGGTGTTTTCGTTTTAGAATTAAAATTTTGTTCTTGCGCAGTGAGTGAAGTTACCGGGTTCAGATGTATTTGTGTCGTGGGGATGTTATATGTCGGGACTGTTTTCAATGTTGGGAAACAAAAGTGTGAACTATTTGTTTTGATAGATCGTGATAAAGTAAATTAGAAGGTCGGACTGGTAAGCAGCTCCGGCCAGAGTGATGGCCTTCAGTGAGGTGAGTGTTTTGTAAATTACTTCAGTGATAGTGTTATTGAGTTTTTTACAATTTGTTATGCATCAACAATTGTTTAACAAACTTCACAACTCCAGTTTTGACAAATAATTTTAAACTTAAGTTTAAATTAGTACGTATCTCGATATGTTCAATTGGAAACGCTTATAAACCTCCTATAAAATGCTATCAATCTAAAGGAATTTGACAGAGACAAAGCAGTATAAACCACATTTTCATTTGCTAATTTGTTAGATCAATTTTGTTATTGTGTTTTGTCAAAGTGATAATCGTAATTCACACATGAGTACCACACAGCTACTAAAACATTGACTGAATACAGAAGTTATCAGTGAAATACTCATAGGAATGTATTATCATGACAGCGCTTGCTAACTGATTATTTGTGAATATTACTGATATGTAGCTAAAATGATAAAAACTAATCCCAATGGATTACTAACAATATATTCCTGTCTCTTGTAGTTTTTTAAAAAAAGCTCAATTAAACTACATAGGTATTCAAAATATATTAAAGATCCTACCCATCACTACTAGTACTAGATACCTACAATCATCAAATATTATACATTTAGATGTAATAGTCATGTGTACTCATAGATATCATACTGATTATTTAAAATAAAACTAGATACATTTACTTCAGTATAGATTTAATCCTTGACATAACTTTAACTATTATTTTAAATAACAATATATACTATAATAATATTTTAATTTTTCGTTTCCACTAATTTTCAAATGTATGTGTCGGTTTTTATAATAACTGCTAATTTAAATGGCAGTTATTATAAAATAAAACTCATACATTCAATGCAAACATATAAATTTAAAATAACTTTGGTAATTACTTTTGTACAAAAATGGTAAGTATGTAAATTAATTTGTGATATTGAATCACCGGCTATATTGAAACTAATTAGTTCAATGTGTCCATTTGAAGATTCATTATATTATGTTTAGTTAATTTATATCAATTAAGTAACAGTGGTCTGACCTGTAAATGACTAGTTTTTTACTCATGATTTTTCTTTTCTTATGTTATTTGACTTTCACTAACTACATGAGTTAAATTGTTATTGGAAAAAATCAAATACATTATTTTCTTAACCCAAACCCTGAAGATATGTTTCACATGGTAGGAGATTGGTATTTAACATTGTGCTTTTAACCTTAAAATTGATAGTGTTAGCATTTTGGGAACGAGGTCTAATAGTCATCTGGAATATACAGTTTCTAGGTACAATCCCAAAAATATTAATTAGTAAATTCAGATGACATTGTGTTTTATATCAATTTATTGAGTGGATTGTCACATAATTTCTCTATCACAAAAAAATCACTCATAATTGCAATGACTTCGTTAACAGTTCAGGTACGTATTTACCATTTATTCAAAGAATAGCTAATTATTTTGTAAAGATTGCAAAGGTACTAGATGCATTTTTATTGCCACATCTTTGCTTGTGTTGCAATAACATAAATGTTCAGTGCCAGTAAAAGGTTATATTTCAGTTCAAGTAATACCTAAGTATTCAATCCTCCTATATCCTATCTACCTAAGTACTTAAATGCTTATTTCTAAATTTTATAATATTTTTGGGTATACAGGGTAATTACGGAAATAATATGGTAATTCGGCAATAATATTATCAAGTACTTATTTTTAAAGTCATATATCTTCAATGGAATTACTTATGCATGTAAAACATATAAATAATGTTATGCACAGAGTTTATATTAATTTGAAGTATCTGCTATTCATGCAATGTTGTCAAAAGACAAAATGTCAGCTGCCGTCATTTGTAATAGTATACGACTGATGTAACAACAGTTACCATTTCACACGTTCTTATTACACTTTGTGGCTGTTCCAAGTGAAGTTATTTAGCTTCAGGTGAGACGTCCTCTAACAGATTGGCGGTAGGCGTTTCATAATTGTGTAGTTCAGCGGTGGTTTCCCACGATGCGATTGTTATTCAGAGTCGAAGACAGCGACGTGCGTGCGTGGCCGTTAAGGCGCCCGATATCGCTGCGTGAGACTGGCTGTTACGTTTTCGTTGAGGTCAAAACGTACATTTGACTCCGTAACTAGTTTGTAGAACGCTGACTGGTCGGCCTCGCTGTTGCCACGGCTGCTTATTTAGATGTTGTTCGCGATGTCGGAATGTTAGCTTGGACGCATTTCTAAGGATGACGTAGCCACATTGATTTTCCCACTCAGTTACCCACACAACCTTACCTCCTTGCCATCAGTTGGGCCCATGACATATCAAAAGGTATAATTGCGTTACCCGTATTGAAGTTTTGAGTTCATACACACATTCTTTTGAAAGACTACGATAACTGCTTGTATTCAATTGTTTGTATGTCAACAGTAAGCAAACGACGTTATGTTTATTAGGGTATTTCCAAAATATTCATATTTCCTATACTAACTTCAATAACTTTCCAAGATCGATGTTTTACTAAGAACTTCTTTTAATAGGAATGTGTTGATAAGCAAACGTACGCTAATGATAAACAACGCTGCTTTAAAAATGTCACACATGCTTACCGGGGTAGGTAAATAAAGTGTTTGCACTATGCGGTGGCCTTATCTATATGGGCCGTGGTTTCCTCGTAGGGCCCCCGATCGCAACCGTATGCCAGTGTGAACATGATGCCATGTAACCAACTCTATGTGGACCACCGTGAGAATCATATTCAAAACAAACACAACAAATGAATAGCATTAACGTGTCCAGTTATATTGGATGGTTATCCAAAATACGCTCAGTGAGCGCAGTCGCAATTGCTTTAATGTTTATAGGTACTTGTGCGATACTCGGTTTTAATGAAATTCCGAGTATTTTCAACCCGTAAGCGCGCCGCAAGCGTTTCCTAGTATTTAACAAACTTATTTCAACAAAACCTTACTTATTATAAATTTGATATAGAATTGGCTTTGATATTAAATTTCATTAGCTCGTTATGTTTATGCCGAATAAAATTCATGATTGACGAACGGGTTAAGTGGATAATTAAACCAGTGAGCTATGTTTAACAATAAGCAAGTTCCGCGACTGTATCTAAAAGTTCCTTTCTCAGCTTTATGTTAAAACAATCGAAACGATTCTTCTGTCGTACGGAAATCATGAGTTTTGAATTTAAATATTGGTGTAACAGACGTTCAACTTTGTTTAACGAATTCCATTTAATTTATCTTGGTTAATAGAATTTTAGTAACCATAAAAAAGGTATTTGTAATCTTTATGTATATTAGGCTCATGTTTTATTATTGTGATAAGGTCTTCTCATCCTTGTAGTACCTACCTATATTTAGGTAGATACATTAGTGCCATCAACAAAATATGCCATTATGCTTACCTACAATTGTTGGGCGCGCTTATTTAACATCATTCGTCATCATCAACGCATTACTGTCCGGCTGACTGCTCTTCTCTCAGAAGAGGTCAGGCCACAGGTATTGTATAACCTGAGGTCATTATTGATTGCAATATTAAGAACTGCATGCAGTATGCCATAGAAATGTTTAGTACGTACTATAGGTACGCAATCTATATATTAATACGTGAAGCGAAAATTGTCGGAACCATTTTGCGAATACTGCGTGCAGAGAGGAGTATGAGATTAGATAAACGTGAAAGTTCATGATGAGAAAAAGCGAGAAGGTATAATATTTATGTATAATAAACTGTAAGAAATATATTAAATTAAACTGAATAATTCACGCATCGTTTACATTTGTGACAATGCTGAACAATACCGTCAGTAAGAATGTCAGATGTTAAAAAATGCGTTATTTATTTTAAATGCAGCTTATTCAATTAAACGCCATTTTCCCTATAATGGAAGTTTTTCTAATACATATAAAGGATTTTTATTGGATATGTAACGTCTATGTATATATATTTTTAACTATGATCGAATTTCGAGCATTTTGACGGGTCTACTAGTTATAATAATTTCATTTGTTAAATTCATTCAAATTACCTGCAACTCAGGTCACATACGATTGACAGTAAGTTAATACACTGGCGGCGAGCAACATCGACGGTCGTCGGCAGTGACCAACGATAATCCGCCATAGAATCCTACCGTCGGTTGTCGGCGATCATGTTTCGTCGATGGTCGCTGACAATGGGCGGCGACAGTCGGTGGCAGTCGTCAGTTATAATTCGCTACAGTTGAGCGAAGGGCGTCGCCGAACTTAGGCGATTGCCGCCTGTCGTTAGCGACGCACAGCGATCGTCGGCGGTGGTCGACGGAGCGAGTTATCTGTCGCTCGTATATTAGAACCCTCAGTTTCACAGTAAAATCAAAAGGCAATTCCAAGAACTTAAAATCTTGTTATTACAATAAACAAAGTGCGGATGTAAAGTTCATTAGGGTTACTTACTCGATTCATTGTAAATAAACATGAAGTAGGTAACTACGTGTTTATATGGAAATCGTTTTAAATTAAGGACTAAGTATATAATGCATTGCATGTCAAGTTTTTCAAAAATTATTCAATGTAGGTTGTCCTACTGTTAATATATTTAAATATATGACTATTTATTTACCTTACTTAAATTGCTCTTCAAGTTTCCTGTTTATTTATAAAATGTTATCCGTTCAACAAGTAACGAAGATAAATATCGATCAATTTATGTTGCTTTATATCTCACCGTTTTTGCGTTCCAAGTCCGTTCATTGTATTTTGAAATGATCTAAGTATTAGGTAGCAAAAATCTTTTCATCTCAGCAAGGACAGTGTTTAGTAGCTGCGAAACGTCTGCACCGTGAAATTTGTACAGAAAAAAAGCCTATTGAATGTACCCGTTGGCAATCGCGTCGATTCCAGCGAATCTCAGTTAGTCGTGAGCGCAGGGTCAACGACCCGGACTTATCAACAATCAAAAGTGTAGGGCCCTCTGGTAAACTCTGTGTATTTGCATAGGAGTGCTTCACCTCCAAAATGTGTTTAGAGGACTCTCTTTCTATGGTTGTATACACGGCACGCGATAAAACTATTGTTTCTTACAGAGTATGTAGGTGTATAGGTGTGTACCCTGAGTGTAGAATTGAGGAAATAGCCTCTAATAAAATTGATCTTAAAGAAATTAATTTTTAATATTGACTTGAGTTTATTATACATAGGTCTAACTTTAGCGTCTTATGTAGCTTATGACACAAAGGTCAAAATACTGGATATATCCGATTTTCGTCTACTGCTGACGTTTCTTTTTCCAATTAGGTACCTAGGTCAAGCTTGCAGTAGTCATACTTCATCACGCTGCTCGCGTTTTTCGCCGATTAGATTTTCGGACGCTTATACACGACCATGAACATATAAGCATTATTTTAAAAAATCTTTACTATTTACCTACTCTTAAGTTGTATTATGTGTAGGACTGATTTTTAACTAAGGGTTACCATCAGAGTGAAGTTAACACTACGAAGTTGGATAATTTCCAACACATCGAGGATAGCTACATCGTGATGTTTGTCGTACACTGTAAACACCTGTTTCTGCCAGACATTCCTCCCTTTGTTTGACTTTTCTGCATGCCGAGTCTGTGCGAGAAGTTTCTTTGATCCCTTCTTATGTTATTTATTCTTTAAACGAGTCTTTCAATAGCTTTGTATGACAAAGGACCCTGAATATTTCATTCCGGATGGAAGCTTGTCATTTAAGTTGTGTCGGAAAATATTGCGGTAATGATGTGACATTTTTTAAGACTCTTGTAAGAATGGTATCTTGTCGAATAAGAAAGGAATATTTTTTTAAGTATTAAATACTTATTATATAATTTATATATTTTTAACATATCAATTTTATGATAGGTATTTAGGTTTATATAAGTTATCTATATAAGTTATGAAGTTAAATACTCAGACGCCTTAATAGACCGATTAACGGTGGAGCCTAGAATTATAATTAAATTTATTAGTAGTAAGTAAATATAATCGCGGATAAAAAAATTTAAAAGCTTGAGATTCGATTCTAATAATTATTATTTTTCACATGCTTCCGTACCTACATGATATTTTTGTATGTATTGTATGAATTTAAGTGCCATGCGCAATCTTAATAGCAAATTATAATCTATACGAAAGTTAACCAACTATAGGTACCATTTTGTATCAGTGCTCTATGTACTGTTGTCTCTATTATCGAGTAATGTTCTCTTCCGTCGTCGGAAATATTGAACTCTTGCTATCGATTACGTTCAGTAACTGTCCGTGTACGGATTTACGGCGTAATAAAGTTCACCTCTAACCTCCGTTCGTGATTCATGCGAACTATCGGCGCGGGTGAAAGGGGTACCAGCGTCACCACGTCGCTACCTTGTTGAGTGTTGCCAGCGCTCCAGTTGTAACATTTGGTTGGCCAACTGAACTTATTTGTTGTACTCGACAATTATTCTGACTGTATTAACTTTATATTATTTTAGTTTTTTATTTCATTAAAAGAAAACGCGTGATAATGCAAAGTTTTTTGGTGCCGAAAGATAAAAAGCATGTTCTTAACGGACTATTAATTCAAAACTTGGTAAGAGGAACGAATACTTTGTTGGCAACAACTTGAAATTATAAATAAGAAGTAGGTATTATTAGTAAAATATAATCAAAACGAGAAATCTGGAATATGGCGTGCAGGAGAAACAATATCCCACTGGTCATTTATAACATGGCGTATAGAAACCATACTGACATGTTATGGGCTTACGGGCGGTAATCTGCCGCCACTGCACCCCAATGTCCCCGGTCGCCCTACTTACCGACCATTTAACAAGTCAGCACTTTATTATGAATTACCGCGGGACAAAAATAGTTTGCGCAGGGGCCCGCTACGACTGTTACCATATGTTGATGTCTACAGGTAGGGAAATTCTAGAAAGGATATTATTCTTAAGTAGATCAAGGTAATTACTATTAGGAAGATGTATTATCGTTTAATTTTACAATAGAAAAAATACAATTGTCAAGTAATTAATTTAATTAACTACTTACCTAAAATTATGTTAATTAATTGGTTTTATTATTTTATTGAGTTTCATTTAAGCTTGAGCCATTTAGGAAGGTAGCTGATAGCTTTTTATCTTTAACTACTATAGGTAATTTGCGTTGAATTTTTTGCCCAATGAGATTATAGATTTTGTCATCGAGATGACATATTTATCACTATTGCTTATAGGTACTTAAAAATTGGCAAACGTCCAATCTCTTAATAGAAATGCTAATGAAATGATAATTATTTGCCGTTCGGATTTAGTATTATCCAATACGATATAGTTTTTTTATACCTATGTTCATCGACCCACACGCGGGTTGCCGTTGCCTAACCGCATTCACTTTTGCAGCACCATGCACAATCTGGGTCAGAAAATCGATATATAAGTATATATACCTGCAAATAAACTGAATTTATGTGGCCGTTTGTAATTATAATAACGCTTTCTACACTTACAGCCCCACACTAGGATATTCCTGTGTCGTGCGTGGTATGGACACACACAAAGACGAATACACAAACTTGGTGTTTGTGTATTCGTGGGTGTATCTAGAACAGATATCTAAATTCATCATTCAAATATCTGTCTAACCATGGATCGATCTCGGAACCCTCTACGTGACAGAACGGTATGGTGACCGCTCCGCCACGCGGGTCGTCAATTTAATAGAATATATGACTTTTATAAGCTGCTGTTCTCGTTATTGCAATCAGAATTGAGTGATGTAAGTTCAACTTAAAGTATCGTATGAAAAGGGACATTCCACTTTAATAATAAAACTGGTATCTGTAAGTAATACAGCGTTCAAGTGAAAAGGCGCGAGACCGCGTGTCGGAGTAGTATTAGTTAATAATCTAGGCGCTCGACTTTGTATAAGCAACTGTCGAAAAGCAACAATTTTGTCATGCATATTAAATTCATGTACCTGTATATCGTAAATAAATAGGCGTGAAGGAATGTGTTGCGATTTGCGATATACGAAAGCCACATAATTATAACTGTTACGTCGCCGGGCGTTTGCAATATTTTATGAACATTCTAGTTTTTGCTCGTCCATGCATTCGCTTGCATAAATTTCGTATTAGTTTTTAATTTCAACGCGTTGCCTAGCATGGCGTATGTAAGAACGTAAAAATGTGTGATTCACTATTTCTTTAGTATCTTGTTAACTTAAAGCAAACTACGAGTATTTAGTTACATATGCTATTGTGTTAAATAAAATGCAGTTACGTATTTTTAATCACATTGGTTTATATTACTTCCTATTACAACGAATCAAGTAAAATTCTAGCATTGTGTTCATGTGACACCTGCCGTGTACGGTATAATCATGGCGGCCGTGGTACGTATTTACCGTTAAATAATTCTCGGTCCCCTCTGCCTAGCTGCGAACAAAATATACAGCTCTCGTAATGTATTCATCTCGTTTATGCATAAAGGAGAAGTAGAAACTATCAACATCCTTCAACACGGCAATGAAGTGCTTACACAGCTCTGCGACAGAACACAATGGAGGTAACTGGATAAAACTTATAAATGATATCGTTTGCTTCGTACAAAGTGGCTCAACGGTACGACTTGTCTAAGAAACGCCAGTCACCGAGGCGAGGCGGTATCGACGTTGAGCTTAAATATTCATATGCGGCAGCCGAGGCCGGCGCATCAATATTAATAACTTGCCACGACGATAGAAAAGCGCTTCCCTAATAAATCGCGACTGTTACACAATTTTATTCGGCTCGCAAACCAGTTTTCGTAACGTTTGTTCATTATTGTCTTATTTCCAGTTGGTGATTTTGCGTAAAGTAAGCGATAAACACGCTTGTAGCTTGGTGTTACACGTGACGTTCGTAAGTGACCCTAAATAAGAATAAGCGTATCTGAGCCCGATCGCTGAATAAATAAATAAATAAATTGCCCAAGTTGGAAGGTTTCGTATACTATGACTAGCTAGCTTATCACGTAATTCAAGCGAATCCCAAAGAATTTTAGGTAACTAACTTATTTTCATTGAACATTCATATGAAATACTTTGTATACATAATAAGTAATGTAATAGGTAACATAATAATATCGTGATCTGCCTATATAGCTACTAAGGGATTCGTAAAATTAAGCAATGTGAGGCTTGATTGTTTCATGGGTGTGAGACTGTTTCATGGGTGACCGCTTATGGAAAATTTCGGGCCCGTTTCCGTGCTTTGGAAGATGCTTTGCTATGCACATTCATTATTATTGGATACAATCGTTATACTTTGTCGAATCATTAAAATGAACAGACAAACATCTGAAACAAATTGACAACTAATGCGGACCTAACAATCTGCAATAGAGCAACTTAACTTGCTGGACTTCGTCGTCGTCAACCCATTATTGTCCCACTGCTGGAAACAACGGGTCTCCTCCCGAGAGGGAGGGGTGTAGGCCATAATCCACCGCGCTGGTCAAATGCGAATTGATAGACTTAATACACCTTTGTGAACTTTTTTTTTAAATTGTGATCAATTAATTTTTAATGCGCTCATAACTTTGTAATGTCTGAGGTGCATTTTTTTCTTTTTCTAAAGGGTTAATAGAATAGGTACCAATCCTTAAAAGCCAATTTAAAATGATCTATGGTCTTCAATGATTCTAATTCTAAACGCGTAATCGTTAATATGCAGGTGCGTTCGTGGCATGGCATTAATTAGTTTCTCTGTGAAAATTGTAGTTAACGTCCTAATTTCTTTTATATTTTTCGAGTTGAATTGGTTATTTTTGAAAAAAAAGATATAAGTGTGTCTTTAAGGAAAATCATTAGTTCTTACTCAATTCCAATATTTTCTCTAATTTTTTTTTTCACTTTTTTTTCACAATAACTATTGAACATTGAATTAAAGTAGTTATAAGGGAATAACCAACAACATTCTGTTAAGTGTTACGTAGAGCAAATGAAAGCACTTTTCAAGTAAACGAAGTGTTGGTTAATAGAAGAACAATTGCGGTGATTCCATAATTTGAGATGTATTATATAACTCTGTGAAGTCATCTTCCGAACAATGAAGAAATTGGCGCAGGCAACGTACCTACCTAACGTGATGATGCAAGCGCTCAGGGCACTATAATAACAGATTAATTCTAGATTATCGTAGGGAGTTCCTATATTTAATAACAATTTTCAGTACACAATGGTAGTTTTTACTTTCAATACTCCAAATCCATCACGAGGTTTCTGTTTGACATAACTCTGCAAAGTATCCGATGGAGATTAAAAATATATAACTCCAACATTTAGGGCTAGCCTCATAAGGGTAC
>DWNY01002662.1:0-10784 GCA_018250635.1 Telegonus apastus | reverse complement strand
AAATCCAGCGTAATTGTTAAAATAGTAACTGATACTATTGTACCTGTTCATTGTTTTGTTATAAACCGCCATTAAATTTTAATATTCTATTGATATCGGCAGCAACGCTGGACAATATCGGCGTTAGAGATTAGAACAATGGATTGTAACTTTTGTTATAGCAACCGGTGTAATCAAATGTCATATAAAAGTTTAAATAACAAGGTTAGGTGACTTCGTTAAGTAAATTCACTGTAGTTCACCCAATCACCAAATATTGAATTCAATCGGCGCTAGTGTCAACACAATTCCAATTCCAATCGGTCGGAATTGGTTTCGTAAGTAGCACTGCACTAGTGGGTTGATGTTCAAACTTAGTCTCCGGGATCTGTAATCAACGTATGATTTATATCTGGGGTTGAAAATGCTCATAGATGATCGAAGAAGCTTTGTAAATTGTAATATAGCTAATGTCTATTTCAAACTGTATCTATTCGCATGCTCAACGTTAATGCATCTATTTGAAAGACAAATATTTATTAAATCGGTTCAACGTAAACTTGCTGTGGATTGTAACCTGATTAATCATGTTTATCATTAACTGTGCCCTGCGGTTTTACCTGCGTTTAAAAAATGCAACATGACATACATAAATCATTAGCGATGGTCGCCTCTAATGTACCTGATAGCAACTGACATTAACGCCGGTGATGGCGGCCGTAATGCGTGAAGTGCGAACGGGTCTTATTTTTTTGTGCGGAACCCTAATTATTTTTCAAAAATTAAAGTGGCCTAAGTTACGCCCTATATTATCAGCTACCTGCCAGTGGGAGTCTGGTTAAAATCGGCGTATCCGTTTCGAACATTACTTCAATAAACAAACAGACAGAAATAAATATATAATTGTATTTTTAGTAAGTAAGTAATTTAAGTACCGTGTACATTTTCAAAAACATTTAGTTTATTTAAGTTATTGTTTTTAAGTTAAAAACAGACACTCCAATAATATTTTTTTACTGAGTTTACACCATCACACGAAGTTTTTCTATGTAATTTATACCATAGACGAGTACAGCAATAAGCGCAGAGTTTATGCAAATCGCCATTAAATTCTGGACTTGGTAGTTACCAAGCTACACTTCAGGCACTTCTGTTTATGATCTCTTCGCTGTGGTCGTGTAATCAATGCTAAGTAGTTAAAAGTTTACTTCTTCACAGATCTGCTTCTTGGTTTTTATTTCTTGGGCAGAGCGTTACACTGTTAAGATCGGACTAACATGGAACTGAGGAACGATAATTGCGATTTTGTTTTCTTGTTATTTTTAGTTTTAGTTTATTTAATTTGTATATATTGTATATAGTTCTAGTTTTATAAAAGAATAAATAAATAACAATTAGTTAATAGATTATAAAAAAAATCCGATTAAGAAGTTGCAAAATAATAGTTTTAAGTTGAGATTTTCCTATGAATGAGTATTTATTAGGAATAAAAAAATTCCTCCATTTAAAACGTATAGGTAATATACATAGCAAAGTAACTCATTAAAACAGTAGGTAATATTTTATCGATATGTACAAATAAATAAATTAAAACTGTCTATGTAATACTAGGAATTGTCAGTAATTTCCACGGTTCTTAGTAACCGAAACCCGAATACTTATTAATTATCTCAAGAGCTAGGTACCCTAAGTAATATATTTTAAAATGTTTTAAAGTACCTATACATAATTTCACCGTTAGTCCTAACTACCATTGCCTTAAAAGAATAACATATTACGAATTTCAAATAGGTACCATTTAAAGGTTATTCTCGAGTAATGATAATATTCTTTATTGTAACAAAAACAAAAATAAACATGGAACTAAAACAAACAATAGGCGGTCTTATCGCTAAATAATAATAATAAAAACTTTATTGACAAAATAAAATGTGAATTCATTGCAGAAATTTGAAGCCTCTGGTTCCTGAGTTAGTTAAAACTGTGTTTCAGGACCTAGCGACCTTTCTCATTTTCAGTATGTGCGACATAACTTACATAAACAGACATGAGAAACAAGAGATGTATATGTGTGTGGCTGTGTTTATGTATGCGTGTCTATGGGTGAGTTAAGTATGTATGTGTGTATGTGTGTGATTATATACTATAATTTACATACTTCCTATGAAACTTTCAACCTCATCATAATCTACATAGATCACTGAGCCAAATAGCGATTTTTTCGTGAGAAGGAATAGAAGGATAAGTAGGGTGCAAATAATATGTAGTTTAAAGATTAGCCTAAATACAGACATAGGAGTAAGTCGAGTAAAGCAAAGAACATTTACAGAAGGAAGGAATGTCATAAGTATAAAAGCATTTGAAACCTATATTCAGACAAATACATACATTTGATTTGATTTGAAAGAGAATTGTAGAACAGAGTTAATACAGTTTTAAGTTTTAAGACACAACAACACATTAAATAATGAAATTACATTCATGACAGATAAGTTCCTAGAAGAGGAAGGAAGAGTTGAGTTAGAGCAGAAGAAAATAGAAGTAGGAGTATAATAATATATAATACCATTAAAAAAGTGCTATCAAAATATATACAACATGATTAAGTTGGTATGGGGCCGCGGTATATGTTAAAGGCACGGTTACATTTACTATTTAGCTATGGTACCCGAGCAGCTGACTGGATGAACTATTCTCATCTGAGTTTCCACGTGCAGTGTATCTCCGATGTACGTCATCTGAGATTATTTTATAACGAACGTGCACATCGGAGCCATCGATAGATAAATGATACAGAACATTTCCGACAACACGTAACCCGACGCGCGTATGAATGACATTCACACGTGGAATTACGTACTCGTATCATATTTATACAAAATGTATGTAATGTCAGCGGTCACCCATCCGACACGGCGACACTCAACCTACCTCTTGTTGTTTAAATTTTTGGGATACTTTTTCTTTCTCTAGAACCGTGAATAACACAATGTTATCTACAAAAACCTATTTTTTAATTCGAGTTGGTTAACTATTGTAGGAAAATTCCGATGACGATTTCAAGATTAAATCTAAATAACCTGCAGATAGAATACATTATCCATCCATAGTGGATAGCGGATATTGAAAAATGCAGAAACATGTAAGTAATTCGATCCGCTCGGTCTAATTACACTGACCGATACACGTGGGTAGCACTTGCCTCGATTAAGGCTTTGTGTTTACCATATAAACCAAAATGCTATGCTATGCTATTTTATTTTGAGGACCTGCGGTTCCAAGTCATATTGTTTTACAACATAGGGTTAGGTTTAGGTTAGGGTGGAAGAACATAAAAACATACCTACACATACAACGTAGGATTTTACCATGTGGGCACGCGGGGCCCGTGTCTAGGGCCCACGATCTAATGGGGCCACCCGAAGGCCAATATGTTATTACAAAGTGTAGTTTCATGGGCGGCAATTGTCACTAAACATCGAATGAGTTATGCTTTGCTACATTAAAATACTACTAGCTGATCTCCGAGTTACACCCGCATTAAAGGAATAAAAAGGCATAGGTACATTAATATCTGCCTAATAGCAACTGACGTTACGCCCGCGTCGGATGTCGCATGCACGTGGAGCGCGCGATAGTCCCGTCCAAATCGGACCAGCCGTTTAGAAGATTACATCAGCCAAATAGACAGACAGACCTTTTTTTTATAATCGTATTTTTGTTATAGATACCGCGTATACTTTCAGATGTATGTAGTAAAAAGTTGTTGATAATACAAACAGACACTTCAATTTTATTTATTTGTATAGATGAAAAGGCAAACAAAAAACAGTTAAAATATAAATTACGAACGTCTTGAATGTTTTCGATTAGTAATAGGAACTAATACTTACATTTCGTTAGTGAATTATCTTGTGTTGTTCCACTATCATTATCATAAACAACAAAAGTAATGTCTTTAAATTACGCGTAATACTTAATCTCAGGTCGAGTTAAAACAGTTTAACAACCTCTTTGCGCTTGAGTCACCTTTACGAGTAATCAAAAGTACCTACAGATAAATATGTCATTACATTTTCGTACGTAGATATTTTTCTGCTGTTTCAACGGTTAAAAGTCATCGATTAATGATTAATTGGTTGTTTTAATTGATGAGTGATTGGTTATTTAATGGCTAAATGTACAGAATTCGACTGAGTGTTCGAAGAAAATTTTGTTTGTAATGCCTATTGTTTGCATTTTATACTTTCAACGAGAAATTAATGTATATTTCTTTGTAATTAGTTTCTTCGGTTCTAACGATTTTTACGAATTATTGTATTTAAATAGACTTAGGCATAAAAATGCATCTGTTCTTGACTAAAATACAAAGCTATTCAAAAACTGCTGATTTACATTGTTGACTGATGTTACTCCGTCAAAAATTCCGAGCGAAGCTGGGTCGCCTAGCTAGTAATTTGATTTACCAACTTTGAAACAAATCCCGACGGTCATCTATTATCGACTTATCAATATATCACTCAATTATGAGCACCATACTTTTGAAAAGCTGTAGTTACAAGGTATGTATAAGTGTAGCTGGATGAGACACTTGAGATCGGTCGCATATGTTCGGCTATACTTGTGTTGTTACAATTACTGACCTTACCACACTGTTTGAGAACACCAGTGCTTGACACTGCTGTTATGTTAAAGATAGGGTCGGCTCCCGCAGTCAAATAAGTAGTCAATAGTCAGAAATAGGCAACATTTATAACGACGCGGGCCATGTAATAGTTATCGAGTCTCTGTAATTTTCCGGAGAAAAACCGCCATTGAGAATTCACGCGAAAAAAGTAAACGGTCGACAAGAACAATGTTAGAAGGTGTAGTCTACTGGTCGCAAGGGAATGCTATCTGGGTTTCCGTTGACTATACAAAGAACTGTATAAGCGCAGATTACAAACGTCCCAAACAATTTTATTCGTCTGGTCTCATGGGAGCGGCGAGATTAGTCCGAGGGTCCTATGATTGACAAGTAACCCGCAGGGGCATTCAGAATACGCAGTGAATCGATTTGTATGGCCATTGAATCCCATCACAATATAAACGAGTTACCATCGGCCCTCGATTTACGTCGCTTTGTGCTTCCAACAGCAAACGGGTTAGTCCGGGTTACGTTCAATAGAAATTTGAGATATTTAAGCTGCATTCAGTTTTTAGCAGCTAACCCTAAAAAGGGATAGGTACCTATACATTAAGACACGATTTATAAATAAAACGCTTTTAAAATATGAACAATTTTTATTTGTTTTTACTTTAGTCAATTAAAAGTATATCTTTTGGTGCATATCAAGTTTAGTTTCTATTTGGGTTAAATATAGATCACTGCGACGGGTCTAATAATAATATAAAATTTGTATATATAATAAGAATGTAACTCCCGCTCGCTGTCTGTGTGATTAAAATTACTTGCTGACAAAACAACTGGATTGAATTTGTGGAAATACAGATATATTCATAGCACATACCGTAAATTAACATTTAGGATTTATTTTATCAAAATCGATCCACTCTGTCAAAAGTTATTACAATTTAAAATCAGAAGTAACGTCGAAATACTTACCATCGCGCATAGTTCTACCTTAGTGGACTAGGTGGTGTTATTGTAAAAGCATCACTGACTCAAGGACAAACTTCTAAATACAAATGGCAGAACGTTCGCCTGGTCAGCTAGTATTAAATAAAAAAGTCCATAACTCATAATTCTTTCAAACTTGATCATGTTAACAAGATTACAATAAAGGCAGAGAACGATTATATCGAGTATAAAGAGTTCATTGTAACAATTCGATACGGAAAATAATGACTACAAGAACGTTATCCGTGAAAATAAACAATAAGACCGAGAAGGTCGTAAGTTTCCATAGCTCAACCATAACGCCATAGTTCTTACATAACAATGTCACATTGGCTTTAGTTTGTAGATGATATTAAGTACACGACTATGCTGAGTATATTTTATTACTTTACAGAGTAAATACTTTATTTACAGTTTCATGGTAATTGAGAGTGCAAAGTGACACAATAGCTTTGTATTATTGTGAATGATTAGGTGTTAATTGAATACATGGTTGAAATAAGCACTTATTAAATTTCAGAAGGTATGAATGCCATTACACTGCAAATTCGTTGCACGACGAAGATATCTTAGGTACCTAGTAATATTATAAAGCTGAAAGTTTGTGAGGATGGACGAATGCATGTATGTTTGTTACCCTATAACTTCACAATGGCTAAACAGATCTAGATGAAATGAGGTACACCGTACACAGATATAGTCTGGAATAACATATCTATAGGTTATTTTTATCCGTGAAAAATACGATACTAACGGATAGATTTGCTTTCTTACAATATTGATTCCTTTATGTTATTTTTTGCGTAGGTATAGGTGGAAGATCAGATAAGGACATATGCCACTTTTAATTCCGGAAAAACGCCGCGGGATAATATCAGTCTTCTTTGAGAAAACGTTATTTCGTTGAAACTGTTAAATGTATAAAGTTTCAATTATATGTAGGTAAGATCAGTTAAATATTTTATAATTGCTAGTGATACCGCGGGTATGTTTACTTAAATATAAGAATGTGGTTATTTGACGATTATCTACTTGGCGCAATGATCACCTTGTCTGTCAGAAGGTGCTAGGTTTGATCTTCGGCAGATAGATTAATTAATTCTTTTCTGGGTATATTATATTTTTAAAATTCATCGTTAAAGCCCCAGCGAGATTATTTTAAGGTGTTTTTATCAACGGCCTCTAACGCTGGGATTCGGGGTGTAGAGGTTCAAATCCCTGGCAAGAAAGGGATATGTTTTCCGAAGTTATATTAATGTCGGAAAATTATATGCTTTAAAGTTAAAGGAAAACGTAGTGAGAAAAACTATATGCGTGGGAGGTATTTAAACTAACCACAAAGGTATGTGATGGCTAGCGATTTGCATTTGATTATCGTAGTAGGCTATGGTATATCAAATCAAACCAAAAACCTTGTATTCAAAGTAGATCCTTTGCAGAATTATTTTAGAACGTCAATTTAATTTAAACTAGTGCACTCGCCAATGTGTGAAATTCGACCATAATTAAAACTTAAATTGATACACTCAAATATAATATAAAGTTTTATAGTTATTTTTCGTCTGTGCATTAGGAAAAACATTCATTATAAGGAAAATTAGATTCAATTTGCTAAGCTGCATTTTCTTACACATTTGTAGACATCAGTCATATTTGACCATTTGAGTTTTACATTGATAGTATTGTTGTCAATTATGTAAACAATGAATGTTTGATTTTGTTTAATAGATATGTAACAGTTATTATGCAAAAATGTTATCCCTTCTCGCCCCTTCTCTTCATGAACTTTCACGTATGTCTCATCTCATACTCCTCTCTGCATGCAAGATTAGGAATATGGTTCCGCATATTTTCACTTCACGTATTTATATACAGATTATGACCACTTTACAAAGTGTTTAGTAATGGAGAAGAAGCGGGAAAAGAAACTCCATATCAAATATCTGTAAAAAAGGTTTTAAAAACAGAATACAGTATCGCCTGTCAAATAACAGTGTTAATACTGCTATTAGGCAGGATCAGATGTGGCAGCGGTGTCGCCGGAGTCGAAAAAAAGGTTCAAATTTTGGAAAATGATGAGAATATTTTAATTTATATAGATATTTGAGCATTTGAACAGAATCATTAAACGTCAATGCATGATTCAATTCTATGAACGTGCATTCATAAATATATTCTATTTGGTGAGTAATTCTGCAAGGCTTCGATTTACGTATTACCGAGTCATCCGAGTGTGAATTAGTTAGGTAAACGGATATATCCATTTATAAACATGGTTACTATCGGCGTGGTATTGTCTTGGTAACAAACAACGGATATTCGTTGATATTATCTACACTTCATTTAAAACAATTAATCGTTAATTTTATCAATATCATTTTTTTTATCCCTCGGGAATAGCTTAATTTTTCGGGGTGGAATAGACACCTGGTAATGTATGTAATGCTTAATTCGATACCTAATTAATCGGTTGAGTAGTTAAGGCATGAAAGCGTTACAAAAAATAGATAAACAGACTCACATTCGCATTTATATTACTTAGGATAGGAGAGGATGTTATTGTTAGTTTTAACAAATCAGATGGGCTATTAGTGATTATTATTCTAAAGCAATAAGCAATGATAATCCAGTGGTTGAATCTAGGCCTAAAATAATAAAAAATATCTAAAATAATCTAATCGGGAAGTCTGATGTTCGAATCCCAGACACGTATTTCTGATTGAAGATATACGTGGCATCTTCTACCAACTGATGAAGTCTACCAACTCGCATTTGGCCAGCGCTATGGACAATAGCCTAAACCGTATCTGTATCTGAGAGGAGACACGTCCATCAATAATGGGTTGACGACAATCACTGCATGACGACAATCAATATCATTGATGAACATCAAATAGGATACTTCAAACACAAATACGTTGTTATCCGCGACAATTAGGTAGCAACGCCTGACCTAGCCACGCCTATTAAAACAGAACACAGTTCTGAGTTCTACACTCACAGCCCTTCTAACCTTCTGCCCTGTGTCATTGGTATTATCAACACAAACAGTGCAAAATCAACTTGAAACTAGAAACCGACATCAAAATGTATCATTTAATTGTTCGAATGACAGAAATCAAACCTCAATATCTCGGCATATCAGACCCCTGTATAAACCGTTGTGTCATGCAAATCATCAAATCATCATTACCAGAATATTCATCTAGTATTTTTGACATATAGAAAATCCATCTAATTATAACGGTTATAGCATATAGTACCTATGACAACACTTCCTTCGCAATCAGCTTCATAATTCAAAGCATCTCACCATCCCACTGCAATTATCAGTAGTAATACGAATAGGTACATCTCGCCAAGCCCTTCGGCTTTCCGGTACTGAATTATTTACAGTAAGGACAGAGAAATGCGTCCGCCGTCTATTTTGGTCGCGCCCAGACCCATTTTAGACATCTTACGTCATCGCGGACCGTTTCGCAACTGTTCTGTTTGAAAGAATCATTGGTACTCAACATGTTACGTAAATTATTAATGGGCTAATGATCTGATTGATCGCGCTTGCGAAAGGTGTTAAGTGAACGTGATTGTTTCAAACAGTTCGTTTAGAATTTACACTTTATTCGACTTCCTTTGAATGAGATTTCTAAAATGTAAGAAATAAGCTAGAGTTTTTTTTACCGTGAAATGAATGGTGGCTACTTATTGAGATGAATCCAAGTCTAAACACGAATAGGCGGTGGTCTGTTTGTGTGTAGGTGTTCGGTTTTCGTGTTTACCGAAGGATGTTTTCTTTTAGTCGGTGCCATGGCTAACTAACTACTGGACCCAGAAACTTCTGGGTCCATCAGAAACCATCTCTATCTTTATCAGATTATTATTTGCTTTAACGCTGAAGGAAAACATCGTGAGGAAACCTGCTTACCTGAGAGTTCTTTAAAAAAAAGTTCTTGAGGTATGTGAAGTCTACCAATTCGCACTTGGCCAGCGCGGTGGACTATGGCCTAAAAGCCCTCTCACTCTAAGAGGAGACCCGTGCCCATCAGTGGGACGATAATGGGTTGACGACCACGAACTAACTTTAACAATATTTTAAATAGAAGTAGCAAACGACAAAATATACCAAACTTCTATTAAAAATAGCCATTCAGCTTATAGCTCACCTTATGGTAAGTGGCCAATGTCGCCAATGGTATCAATTATAGTCTTTCTTAAGGTTAGCGAAATATGCATTGCATCCCTGAGGTCTAAGTTGGAACGCCTCGGATCTTTGTCTTCCTCACCACGCCTTTCGAATTACAACTGGTATTATTACGCAGAAATAGGTCTAGCTTCTGGTTGTGCTTATGGTTCGATCCGGGAGGTGCCACCACCTCCTGAATCAAACCACATTTTCACATCAAATCTCTTACTTACTGAAATACTCGTCAGTTGGATCGAACTATTCGTCCAAGTATAAGCACTGAATAAAAACCTAATTTTCAGAATAGCAAATAATAAACAAATATTCGGATCTATTCTACACTTACGAGATAATAATATTCTTACTAGTGAAGGCTATAAAATAATGTTACTGCTGTTAAAATGCTAAACAATTTCGTAATAACATAATTATTTTAACGTATTTCATGCTCTGTTTACTGATTTGCGGAAACTCTGGCCATAACTTCAAAGAAACTTATTTCTGTGTATTCTAACTGGCGTGGTTAAAATAATGTCTTGGATAGGAATATGATACCTATTTAGTATTTACTCGTAATCTTATTCAAGAGATTGTTAAACAGTTATTTTTTTTGTCGGCGAGGGGAAAACCTTCAAAGGGTACCCGACGTCGTAGAAGCGACGCTGGGTTCAGCTTACCACACCGTCTGTTTACGACGGTATGCGCCCACACATACCGCCGTCCTTCCCGGGAACGCTGGACGGTTAGAGCTCCCACTCCTGCCACCCACAACCCCAGGAATAGGGTACCTATCTAGTATTTACTCGTAGTCTTATTCATGAGACTGTTGAATAGCTAAATAGCTTATAATACTCTTCCAGAAGTAAATAGAGAACATTTACGTGAGGGTTATGTCGAACAGTGGAAATCAACGCCCATTTTTTATAATTTGGAAGTAACAAACGAGCATGCAGCCCACCTAGTAAGTCGCCACTGCCGCCCATGGATATCTGCTATCAAACC